>PVJX010026552.1:0-25717 GCA_004027295.1 Dolichotis patagonum | reverse complement strand
TCTCATTTATCAATACTGTGCCCTATAGTGTTACACTGTAAATTACTTTTGCTTATGATTACTTTCTTTAAAAATTAAATTTGGAGTGAGGTCAAGTATATAACCACTCAGCTTTTCATTGAGAGTAGTTTACAAACACAAAAACTTATTATTTCTCTCTGAGTTGGCCTGAGAAATACTTACTACACTATCTGTTCCTCTCTAAAGTTTCCTCAGACTTTCCCAGCCTGAAGCAGCCATCGTTTCCTCTCTGATCCCACAATTCCTTTCATCTTTCTCTATCGTGTCATGTGCTATGCTTTCACCGTAGACCAAGATCACGGTGTTCCTTTATTTATTTTTAATAGCCACATAATAATAGTTCATATTTATGGGGTACAGTGTGATGCTTGGGACAGGTGTACAATGTGTAGTTCAAATCAAGAGCAAGGACATATTTGCTTCGCCCGGAGCATGGTGCACGGTGCCCACCATTAATACTCTCCTGTTTAATAAATGGAAATAGTAGCAGTGAAGTAGGGCCACACGTGTAACTTTGTAAGAATCTAAGAAAAATGTAAGTGTGAAGTAAGATGATCAGTGTGGGAGGTCAGGAGGTATTGTCTCTCTTATCATACCAAATTCAGTAAGGGGTTGGCTCCTTTATTTGTTTTAAGAAAACATAGGAAAGAAAAGAGAACCAGGTTATACAGACAGCATGCCACCTACTCAATCTCATTTTGCATTTTCATCCCTTCCAGTATTGTTCTTAGCTTATTACAGCAGCACTGTGCTCAGATTTTTTGAACCACATTTCTTTGCCTCCCTGTTAAATTAGACGCAGCTCTCTCTGGTCAACTTAATATAAGCAATGATTGTTAGCAGTCCATTCAGGAAAACTCCCCTTAAAGGTCGCCCCTTGGCCATGGGCAGATGCCCTTTGCTTTTGTAGTCTTCCTCCTCTTCCTGTCTCAAATTCAGAAGAAATGTGTAGAGCCCTAGCAACTGTCTTCAGAATGCAAGAATACGCATCCCACAGAGGCCCACAGACCCTCACATCAGTCTGTCCACCCTGTAAGTGTGGCGGACGTGGTTAGATAAACTTGACAGGCTCACAACTAAACTTTGGAATTTTCTGGAACTTGAGGTCAAAGGAGAGCATTGGGACCAAGATAATGCTGGGGTTTTGAAGTTTTCACACCAGGAGTTTATTCTCATATACAAACAAAAGGGCTGAAACAAAGGGAAGACGAGAGGAGAGCAGGCTGATGGAGACAACTGAGGAGATTTGACTTTGAACACTGAGCTTGATGAAACCCAGGTGAAGATAACAAGCTAAGGAGGAACTGATAGTGGCCCAGAGTTTTAGGTAGGAAAGTTAACTGCAGTAGAAGAATGGTAAGGTTTACTTAAAGTATCAAAGAGAAATCAGTAAAGGACAGAATTCTGAGGAAGCACCCAAGGCAATAGAAAAGAATTCAGTGTAATTGGGGGTAGTGGTGGGGGACCAAAAGAAGCAAACAAATAAAGAGTGCTTCAGAAGGTAAAAAATGCAAAATGGCCAAAGAGAATGATCATTCACAAACTGTCATTTGATGTGGCCCTTGGGAGTCAAAGCGACCAATGTGTCAGTACCAGAATGTAGAAATACACAGGGATTCCAAATCCATGAGGAAATGTTGACAGAGCCTTCCACCCAAACACTTCAATTCCAAAGGGAGGAAGAGAGAATACCATGTAACAAATACCACTGAGATGTAACTGGACAGTGTGTCCTGCTGGGCTGACTAAAGGCAGTGTTTTCACTGGATGACATCTATAACACTTTAATGTTTAATCAAATCGGACATATACTGAATCCCTATCTTTATTATGTGTAGGGAACGCAAAGTAAACTACCAGGCACATTGCATGCCGGGTTTTTGTGAGTGAATACTGTTCTGTCAGTGAAAGCTTGTTTTTCAGAAAATAAATATTCTATCTCTAATGTAAGAAATCCCTTTTTGGGGTGTTCTAATTCCACAGAAAGTGGCCATTGCATATATTTACACCTTTCACCTTTATGTCTTTGCTGATAAAAAGCAGATGCTAAAAACAGGCCAAAATCAGCATCACTTTGTGCAGCAGTAGCCCAACCAAGAAAGTTTTGCTTTCTCTTTTGGATACTCCCACCAAGCCTACTCCATATTTTGGATCTGAGCAGATAACCTGCCCTGCTACCCACACACCCACACACACAAGTACCTCTCCTGTGTCAACTCAGTAAGATTCAGAAAAGTAATTAACTATGTGTAAAATAATTTAGAGGGTTTGCAGATGCTGAAACTACTTTGTCACCTAGAACTGCAAGTTGTAAAATGGGTATTATCGATACCATTGTACATTGTTTGATTTACTTTTTTGTTTGTTTATCTGATTGAGACAGTTTCTGGCTAGGCAGTCTAGGCTGACCTGGAACTCACAGCAATCCTCCTACCTCAGCCTCCTGAATGCTGAGATTACAGCCATGGACCACTATGCTTAGCTCTTTGATCTACTTCTGCCAGAAATACTCTTCCCATTTCACAGATGATAAAATCAATATCCAAAACTTTCTAGTGACATACGCTGGTCACAGAGCTGGAACGCAAAGGAACAAAGTTGAAATCAGATGTGTTTGGTGGTAACATATAAACTTGTAATCACTCTAACTTACTTTTACATGATCATGGCCACTATAATCTTAAACGTATCTTTAAGTATCTTGTTCTGCATAATGACTCAGCTAAAATAGATATCATTATTTCCATTTCTATGAATTTTATCCAGAGGAAATAAATCCTCAGGAATCTACCCTGGTCACTAAGCTAGTGATGGACCAACACACCCTACGAGGCCATGTTTTCCACTCTCACTTCCAAGCCCCTTCTGCTTTAAATACCCTGGAATATAAAGTACGCTCATAAAATCTAACCTCTGTTGTAGCAACTGGATACACTTAGTATAACAATTTCGGTTGCATATTTTCTTTGTTTTTGTTTATCTATTTCTTTAGGAAATACTATTTTCCAAAGGGTTCTAACACCCATCAGTCCACTCTGGAGATGGATCAAGCAGATAGTTTGGAATAAGACTCTCAGGTCAATCATTTTTAGAACCAAAAGCAGAGCAAACCATTTTTGGTTTACTATTTCAAGGTTCTGAAATGTTCAGTTGCGTTTGTTCCCTTTGGTCTGCAGCCAGGAATAGAGGCAGAAGGGCTCAAATACCAAATGAAAGGGTGTTCTCACAGTGTTTCTGGCTAGGACCAGAGTAGAAATATCGTAGAGCTTACAAGCAAAGCTGTTCTTCTGAGATTTTCATAGCAGACCTGCAAAAGCAAGTTGCTTGCAAAAAAAATACATAATTTAAGTAGTTATCTGAAGAAACAGACTGTTAATGCTAACTCTTCCTGACCTGACTCTGAAATTTACACTCTGCACTCAAGTATCTTCTTATTCCTCCTTCCCAAGCCATGCATCCATACAGGCATGCCTTTTACTTAGCCCTAAATGAGGAGGAGATTATTTTATAGATACACCTCAACCAAAGATATATCTTGTCATTTTCAGCAAGATGTTTAGAAACAAAATTTCTTTAGAATGTACTTCTTTAGAAATACATTCCAGAAAAATTATGTTGCCCTCAAAACTTACATAATTATATTGTATTTCTTAATAGCTCTTAAATTTCTTAATAGCTCTTAATAGCTCTTAAATAACTTCCAAGTCAATCTTATCTAATTATTTTAAACCCATTGGTGTGTGTTTTGATCAAGACATTTTTGACTATTGGGTTAATTTAGCTCTCAACCAAACTTTCACTTTTAATTTTATCCCATCAAACTGGCTGCAAGGGTAAGATATGATCTCTTAAACTGTATTTTTCTCTTTTTTTAATTTAACAGTCATGCACTTGTGACTTTCTTCTATGTAGCTACTAATTTTATTTCTAAATTGATGATTTAATTCCTTCCTAGATAATTTTTGTTCAACCTTCATAATCTCAGGCAGTTAAAGTTAAATAGCATCATTGCTAGTATGAGAGTCCGCTGAAATTAGCAGTTGAGAAAAAGAGCAGATATTGTCCAAGATGATTAGAAAGGTTGTGTCTTAATCAGACCAAAACAAGCAGTAAATTCCCTGAGAGAGGTTACAGAAAGGTAGAACATTAGTTAGAGATTGTAGAGGGAAGTGATCCCTGAAGCATGTTCTGCTGAACATCAATTAATAATGTCTCTTTAAAAAAGAGTTTAAGAGTAAGGTAACTTTTTGAGACACACTGAGTTTGACAGACATAACCAGCATGTTTTCTTCTGTTAATTTTAGAATCCTTAAAACTCTAAGCGTCCATGGAGAGGCAGGAAGCAAGAATGATATGCCAAATACAGCTGACCTGGGCAGTTATTCCACAGAGCGTCCATGGGGCTAATCCACTTTGGGAAGCTCTGACCTAGAACAGGAAGAAGAAATAAAGGCACCTCCTCTGAGCATTTGGCCCATGCCACAAGTAGATTGTTGTATTTTATCTTCACAGGAATCTTATATGATGGACTGGAAATGTTATTCCTATTTTACAAGTGAAGAAACTAGATTTCAGTGGATTTAGCAGTAGTCATTGACCCCAGCCACTTGTAGACAATAAGAACCAATCTCTGAGCTTTGGAACCAAAGGCTCAGGAGAATGGTTCATGTGGACATATGTGTGTCCAGAACTCCACCAATGATGACGGTGTAAGTTATGCTCAGGACCCACTGAAATATCCTATTTCCTTAGAGCCAGGATTGTGTAAATGAAAGAACAAAGGTTTTGAATTCTATTTTCTTACTCCCAGGTCCCTTGGTCTTTCTACTGTAACATACAACAAAGAATGATGCCTCACTTCTTAGTGTCTTCAAGTAAAGTTCTAGAAATTGTAAGAAGGTACATATTGGTTCATTGGTACATGGTTCGAGGTGATGCAACAGCCTCCAATGTGGCCAGGTAAACCACACAAGGCTTTTGAAATGAAAGGCAACACATCACCTTGTGCACTTAGCTCTTATAAAACTACCTGGGAACTTGTGTCTAATAAACCCTGCGTGAGGTATTGTCAAATAAAAATACCTTCTTTTCTATTATCAGATGGAAGCATGGTCCCATTTCTCCAGAGCATTGCATGTGGATTTTGGATGTTTGGTGACTTGTTCTTAAAAATCTAAATTAAACTGTGTTCTCGGAGATAAAATAAGCCCTTTTCTCTGGCCTTGCTAAAACCCGTGAAAACTTTCCCTGTTCCCATACAGCCCTGTTTTCTAGACCTGCCATCCTGCCTGCTCTTGCATTCTCATTGTGACTGTTCCGGTTCAACTCCCATATCTGCACTAAAACTACTTGTTTAAAAAAACTATCAGTAATTATTAACCCCTTTGCCTCAGATTCTTCTGCTAACAGAGAGCTACGGGATGGACCCCTGATCTAAAAATCTAAACATTGAATTTGTAAAGTGCCTCCAATGCCAATTGACAGGGAGAGGGGTTTTTATTATTTTATCAAGCATTGTTCTCTCCTGCAGACATTTTACTTTTTATATTGATCTCCTTAGGCTTTTTACACTCGGCTAATGCCTCTGTTAATAAGGAAACTCCAGCAAGTCTTAGCAGGTAGAATGTCCATCACTTACACCACTCAACAATGGATGAATGCACTCCAGAACTTCAGAATAGAGCAAATGAGTACCTAAACCTGAGGAAAGCTTTGTCATAAAGTAAGCTAAGAAAATAACCCAGCAAAAAGGAATGAAGAATTCAAAGAGAAATTAACTTCTCATTATATTTTCAGGTCAAATGCCTATTTGGGGCTACATTGTGCACAGTTGGTAAAGCACATAATATCCACATAGTTGAGTCTAATGACTCTTTGAAAGCCATTAAAGTGTACTAAGTCAATACATATTTTTGGTATGAGTGCTTATCTGAAAAACACATTGTTTTACTTAAGTGGGTGACTGTTTGAATTGCGTAGTTTACCCAGTAGGAAACAGAGGTTGAAGATTTGTGGGTTTGTGTGGTACTTAGAGAAGTTCTGGGGTTGAAAACTGATATCCATTTCCAAAAATGCATTTCAGAATTGAGAAAATAAGTGATTTTGGGGTTATTCATATCATGTAAGAGTTACGAGTATTCATGACAGGAAAAAACTAAAAATATTTGCAAGAGTTAAGAGAAGTCCCTCTGTAACATCAAACACCAAATGTCAGATGAGTTAGGTAAGGGGAAACTTTTGCACAGTGACAGAAATATTTTGAAAAAGAGGAGTGAAGGAGAACCACATTAAGTGTTTTTTATTAAATCAAATTGGAACAATTATTTTCAAAATTAGAGATCATTTGTAGGTCTATTCATTCTTTTATGTCTACAGGGTTAAAATCATTAGTCCATGACCCCAGAAAGGTTGTGTAAGTGACATTTCTGATAGTGTGACAAAATACATGAGACAATCAATTTATAAGGAGGGAAAGCTTATTTTGGCTTATACTTACATAGGCTCCAGTCCATGGTCACTTGGCTCCATTGCTTTCAGTGCTGGGATGAGTCAAACCATCATGGCCGGAATGTTCAGTGGAGCAAAGCTTTTCACCTCAAGTAGGCTGGGAAGAAAAGAGAATGAAAAAGAAGAGGTTGGAATTCTAACACCTTTAAGCTATGACCTCAAGGATCTAACTTCTTCCTACCAGCCTTAATCTCCTAAATGTTCTGCTACCTCCCAATAGCACCAAGGAATGGGGACCAAAACCGAATGCATCCTAAAAATCCAAACTAGTAACCCTTCAGGACCATAGTGCAAGATGATTCACATCTTGCCTCTCTCCACAGCACGCCTTCACCTTGCACCAGGGGAAGCTGTAATGTGGCTCCCTTCAAAAGCAGTTCACTGAGGTACGCAAAACCCATCCGTGGCTGAGTCCTTAAGGAATCCACAATCAAGTAATATACATCTTTGGTTTATGCCACTGAACACTGAAAATTGCAAGTGAACTTCATTTATTTGTATGTTTCCCTACCAGACGCCTGTCCTCCAGAGCTGGGAGGTGTCTTCACCCTCACATGGTGCCAACTCCCAGCAGCTCCCTCGTCTCTACGTCCCACTGTCACTTGTTCAAGCCCTCAGCACAACTTCTTAATCAACCGCACCACCCTAAGCGCTACTCTACCTGCAGCTTTGAGCAGAGGTGTTTCAAATCTGTCTAGGCCTTCTGCTCGTCTCCCATATAAGGCTTAAACAATGTGGCCTGGAAATGAGAACTTCTATGATTGAATCCCTGCTTGCCTCTCTCCAATAAACTCACAGTCATCACCCCTTACTATTAGCTTTGTGAACCATAGTATGAATTGGTCATAGTTCCTTACACACACACACACACACACATGCTCACCACACACACACACACATATGCTGCATGTGGGTTTATGTCTCTATACCCATGGTATTTCTGCTCCTCTGCTTGGAATGGCATCTTACTCATCTCAGCCCCTCCCTTCTAGTCCAAACTGATCATTGCGACTCCTGCTGTAAGGCCTAACACAGACACCACAGCGAGGTCCCCTGGAAAGTGTCCCTATCCTCTTCCACCCCACCCTCACTGATGAGATCTCCTCATCTACATTCCCATAAGGCCCTTCACCCTGCACTTCTGCACGGGACACTATGTGTGAGCTTCAGCCTGAACTCTAGCTCTTGGAAGTTCATAATCACACTGAACTTAACTCTGTGTTCCAATTGTCTAGTGCAGACCAAGTATTTAATAGATACTCAGTGTTTATTGGAAATGGAGAACAAAGCAGTCATATCCCAGATGGCTCTTTTTTCTGAAATTATGATACAGTACTGATTCTCATTTTAATGTAGGTATAGGAATTTCAATTTTTTAAGGATTTGTAAGCATGTGATTTTCCACTTGACACATAATATCAATGAAGTTGAAGCACTTTGGGATTCTAGACTTCATTCTAGATAAAAATCATTTGTTCTTTCTGAATTTGATGGATTTCCAGAATTAAGGGTACAGATGAGGGGAATAGGCTGTTTTATCTTAAATACTTACTACTTCATGAAAATCACAACCTCTGCTTAAGTCAAATGGTAGTCAAATAACTTGACAAAGGTCACAGCTGCAAGGACATGGCAGAATCAGAGATACAGCTCAGATCCAGGCTATGGAAATGCATGTCCTTCCAATAGCACAACAGCAAGACCACCATTCTCTTGTGTGCACAGAGCACACACCAGCTAAGAATCTGTGAGAATTTCAAAATGCTTAATACATGTGAAACTCACAGCTCTGCTTATGAAATATTATATTGAAGTGAATTTCATTATTTCAAACAGCTCTAGCTTGATTTCTTTAGAGAAAAGAAACAAATAATCAAAATAAAGACATAAAAATCCCTGGCTCTGAGCATTGCTCACCTCTTTAAAGGCTGTGGACCATGGCCTGTGGCTCAGAGGAAGCTCAGATGGATTCTGTTTTCCCTCCTTCAACCAGCAGAGCACAGCTTTGTAATCCTCCTATTAACCACCCGTTGTTCTTTTCCCAGTCCCATCTGATTTTAAAATATCATTTTTTATGAAGGGTAATGTTACATGCTAGCAAACTGTAAAAAATTAATGGATAGAGTTGGTATGAAGAAAATGCATTATTTCAATAGTTTTATTTTTTGCCTATTACACATTTACAAGTTCTGTTGTTTATAGGGATATGTTTTATAGATGGCTTTACTCAAAACATATTACTTTAACACTTTGATCATTGAGAAATTTAAATCAGCATTCTAGTTGCTTTCTCACACAAAGAACTCTTTCCTAAATAATTTTCCTGGGTTGCTGTTAATATTCTTATTCTTCTTCTAAAATAGTTCTTAGAAATTCTCAAACAGGACCTCATAGAAAATCATCTTAAAGGTTGAATGGATGTAATTAGCTAACTAATATAGTTTCTGAAATTCTCATACTGGAACTTGGTACATATAGATATAGACGGTGTATGTATGTGTGCTATTTTGGGTATGTTATATTTAATGTTGTACCCAGGGCTTTTGCACTACACTACAGGGTCTCTCACTAATTCGTCAGGTTTCCCAGGCTGAGGTTGAACTTGCAAATCCTCCTGCTTCAGCTTTCCAGAGTGCTGGGATCAATATTGCCACTGAATCAGAATAGATCCTGGTGCCTATTACATTGTTTTCATACTACGTCTTCAGTAAGAAAATGCCCTCTAGGGATCTAACCTACTCATCTATTGATATCCCTCCTGTGCTTGCATTTTTAATCTGTCCCTTAGTCTATCAGTTGGACCACAAATTAAGCAAAACAAAGAGGAAAAGTATAGGAAGGCTCTGAAGCGGCTCATGGAACCAAAATACTGGATTCTTAAGTGACAGCAGGACAAAGAAGGAAACAAGAGTTCCAGGTGACAGAATAAATGGCCTCTTAGGAATCCATTCCAGAGATATTTCCATGTTTGTCTCCACTCAGAATTCAGCTTCCGAAGACAGGGAGAATAGAGGCTAAGCATGGAGAGTACCCACCTCCTGGGATTTAAAAAAAAGTCAGGGTGTGGATTTAGTAAAATATTTAAACCTCCTAGCCTGAGACCAAGCAGGGGTGGCCACAAAAGGAGAAGTCAAGTGTCCCTCCTGAGTGTCCACAATAACAAATGAAACTGACAGATGGCCACCAAGTCAGCAAAGCATTCCAGTTTCCTTTTCTAATAAACTGATAGATTCCTGAACATTGATTTTTAGATCCTGAGGTCTCCAATTTCTCATATCAAGTAGCCAGCAGTTCTATAGAATATTTTCTAACCGCATGCTTCCTCTTGCAGTCTTCCCAATTCTCTCATTTTCCATGCTCTGTACATAGAAAGAAACAGAGACAGAGACAGAAAGAGACAGAGAAAGACAGAAAGGTAGAGAGGCAAAATACAAACTAACTAAACAATGGATCATTACAATGGGAAACCAGAGAGGTTGATTTTGGATGAGCAGAACTTTGAAATCATTATATCATAAACATTATGTGTTATCAACTGCACTCATTAATAAATAATACTGTTATGTAGGATCTTTGTTAATATATGTTTCTCCATAAAAGGAATCTAAACAACAGATCACAGACTCTTGTAAACATACAAATGGACTAATAGTTTGAAGCATCCATAGAAAAAATCTAGAGTGAATAGAAAACGCCTTCTATGTGTGGGATGCAAGGAGTTGCTGGTTCTCTTTCATTTTCCAAAACTTTTATCACATTCCCTAAAAAGCCTTCTCTCTTTCTTTGACAAGCTCAAATGTTATCTTACAATTTATTATTATTACCACAATTGTTTTATTACTACATGTGTGTATTATTGTCATGGTTTATGTCAGTGGCCTCCAAACCTCATGCAATTACGATGCAACCAAGTCTAGCCTTTGTGATTGGTTCCTTGTCCAGCACTTGGATGGGTGGTGTGAGTGTTTCACCCACCCAGGGCTGGATCGAGGATATGATATAAAGGCAGGAAGAAGGCATTTCTTTCCCTTTTGCTGGTTAGCACCTTTGCTCTTTGCAGCAGCCATGAAGGGCTAGGCCACCTGCTATGCTGCCTTGGAGCCAACTGAGTATGAACTCAAACCTCCAAGAACAGTAAGAAATAAACCTTTCCTTTCCTAACTTTGGGCATCAGTGACAAGTGAAAAGTAATTAAGACAAGTACAAAGTGTTTACCTCCCTTGGGGGAATTTGATACATGTACATAACATGTCTTAATTCTTATTTCATCCACTTTCCCTCCCCTGCCTTCTACCCTGATGCATCCCTTGATCCTTTGCCCTTGTTTTGTTCCTGTTTGTGGTGACCTCTTTAAAATACCCCTTTTAAAATACCCCTTTAAATACTTCCTTTAAAATACTCAGTTCAGTTCTCCAAGTCTTTGCTCACACTCCTCTGGGTACATGCAAGAATTACGCTTTATTTTATTACCTTTTTATCTTACTCTGAATAGTAACAGATTATATTTATTGCATGCTTACCATGTTCTAGAAGCACAAGTGTTTCATAATATCAGTAAGAGAGCTCCAGTGAGCAAATCAGTTAGTGTGCAGTACTTATGTGACAGTATTCATAAGTGTTATATTAAGATACTATAATCTCATAATTATAATCAATTTATAATATATAATAATTATAATAAATTTATATTTACTAATTGGAAGGATGAGTATCCCATTATTTATAGGTTTATAAGTATTATATTATTATCCATCAACCCATTAGTGGCTCTCTTCTGGCTGTCTCCATTTCATAGATTGGAAGTTAAGGACCTGTCCTTGGTCATGTACCTTCTATTTCTCAGCAACATTTGGGGCCTTTTTGTTCAACTAAATACTTCTTTTTTTGAAGCCTGTGGCTTCAAAAGGGAGCAGAGTCACCCAGGTGTGAGCGGAGAGGGAGAATGGACTTTGTTCAGAAAGGTGGAGGGCAGGAGAATTGTAGCAGAAAGCGGGAAGGATAACGTTTTATGCTAAAGAAAGTCTAGGCTCCTCTTGGCAACAAAATGTCCAGCCACTTTCCCCCTGACATCTTCAGAAGAGAGGATATAGGTGCATTTATCAAAGATGGTTTTCAGTCTTAAGTGTTTATGGACTACTGATGTGCTTTATGCCAATCAGCCTCCCGCTAACCCCCAGCTGGCTCACACAGAGCAGAGCAAGCATTCTCTGGAGGCAAAACCAGTACTGCAAACCAGTGCCACAGGGAAATCTCTTCCAGGGGGCGCTATCATTTCCACAAGCTTGAAACCTGTGGCCGGGCCTGCTTACCTAGCTGGACACCTTCAAATCCTAAAGTTCCTCTTTGTGCCAAGAAGTTATGTTAAAATAGTCTTTTAACTTTTTTCGAAAGCTAAAGTTTCACCAACTTTTCAACAAAAACATTTTAATGAAAGTGACATAATCCAGCCATCAGGTATTTTCTTGGTTGAACATTTGCCAGCACTGCTAGTACATTGGGAGTGGTCTGGACCTAAGTGTCATTTGTCTTTGCCGTCTTTCTGAACCTGGTGTAAGGGCAGGTCATGTTTTGCAAATCTGGTCTTGTAAAGTCATTTTAGCTTTGCATTTTGATGCAACAAAATAGCAAACAAATCTGGAGCTTTGTATGCAAATTATTAAATTGACAAAGTCAACTTAAAATTATAGCATTCAGATCCATCAGGATCCCTGCCCTTGGCAGTCCAGTAAAATAGCCAGAAATCATAAATTTATTGAGCATATACACCCCCCTCAGAAAGGAGAAAAAATCACTGCCTCATACTTTGAGTCTTCACTTGTGTCTTTTTTTTTTTCTTCACTTGTATCTTATAAGACAGGCATTCCAAACTCCAAAAGTCCATTCTTCAAGTTAAAGCAACTCTAATCTTGTTTTCAATTAATTGAATATTCGATAAATGAAACGAAGGGTGTCCCATCTGAAATCTGGACCCACAATTCTCTAGTTGGAGGTATAAAGAGAAATTTTTAACAGAATTCTACTCCACCTACAAAAGTAGATCTTGAGAGTGTCTTGTTGGTTACCACAGATGGTTCTACGAATCTTCAGGGTTGGGAGGAGAACTTGGGATTTCTTTTGTCATTCAAGAGAAAGTTGAGTTCAAAAGTGGTTGAGAAATCCTGGTATAGAAAGTGGGTACCTTCACTTTCAATAGACTTTGGGGTTGGGTGGCTTTCACCAGTTTCCTGTGTGATTAACACATCCCCATAGAGGTGACATTCTAAATGTAAAGTCAAGTTTACCCTTCAAAACCTTCTAGACTGCCCAGTGGCCCACAGAATGTGTGGTCAGGTGTGTCCTGGTGAATGCTGCTGTGTTGCATGAACCTAGAACCACAAACCGTGTAGCCAGATACGCATACTGTGAGCAAGCCAAGGATAGGATGTAGTTAAAAGTAGCTGAGCGACCAGCAGATCCAACCCTTCATCCAATACTTCTCATTTCCAGGATAAGGACAGAGCACAGGGAATGAAACAGAGGAGAGAATTAGCTACTCTCATTAACCTTTTTTTACTTCTCCTTCATGGGAGAAGTATACAGTAAATAGATGAATTTTCTATAGTTAAAGAAACAGGGAATGAAGTTCTACTTTATACATAAGAGGAAAAGCCTAGTTTAACCCAAGGACAATCACTTATTTTACTTTCTAACCTTACTTAACACCTTTGATTAAAGTTTTAACTCTGCTCTTGACTGGATAAATATATATCGCCTTCATAATGGAGAGGGTAACAATAACTGATTTTCCTATACATGATCCATTTTTATACATTGTATTAAATCATATTTTTCCAGTGCAAACCTGTCTTGTACATGAGAGCTAATAAATATGGGAAGTAATAAGAAACTTAAAATTATTTGAAATCAAGGAAAGTGTCAGGTACAGAGCAAAGGTCAGGAATGCAATGCACACTGAGTCCCCACAATTTACATTACCTGATCTTTTTTTAAGTAGTGAATTTACAATTTGGGCAAGACAGGTGTCAATGTCACTTAGTACATGCTTGGTAAATGTTTGCCACATGAAAATTTGAAGGATCAGAAGGCTGCTTCTGTAAGAATGCTTTAAACTTTACTGCAAATGCAATGCAATAGTTCACTCACAATCAAGATGCTATCATCAAGATACTCCATGACATTTTTGTCTCCATAACTGACCAGTATTGAACATAAAATATCTCAAATAGGAATTACTTTATTAAAGCCTTCTGTAAGTTAGACAAAAATATCATGGCATATTATACTATAACACATCAAAATATGGACTTACTTGACACATCTTCTTCCACTGTGATGACCTCCCACCTTTACTGTGGCACTGCCCTTAGGTGACACCTGCTTTGCTAGCAGCCAACAGCTCGGTGTATGCAGTGCTGTAGCAGATGGCTTGAGGCGTGATGCGTTTATGGCAGTGATTACTTTATGAATAGTGACAGCTGATCAGTGACATAATAAAACAATAGTGGCTGGCATCCTGGAAAAGGTGCTAAATAGGAGTGACATGCTTAGTGAGGGCCATACCTCTCTCTTGAACTTCATTATCAATTCCAAAGGGACACACGGGCCAGCACAGTGATGGCAGGTTCACACACAGAGGAGAGAGTCCAGCCAGCTCAAAGATTTTCCTCCATGTTAATTGGAATGGGGAAGGACATCCAGCTCTTAATGCACAAGGCATTTGGGTGAATAAATGTTAATGTGTTTTTTTGGTTTTGTTCCTTGTGGACTATCCCCTAAGCTTGTGGTCTAATACTCAAGCACTTTTCAGAGATCTGGTTCTTATTTTCCTCTATGAATCACAGCCTTGACATCAGGTAAATATGAACTTTTCTATTGAGTGGAATTGTGTTTCTGAGGACTGGTGAGGCCTGAACAATTTCTTACCTTTAATTCACATCTCTAGGAAAAGTTAGCAGGGAAGTCAGGAATCACTGATAAATCTCCACTAAGGGTAATGTATCCATCCCAGTGCTGGGTGGTGGGCAACACTGTAAAGTTAAATGAAGTCCTTTCCTTCAAGCTGCATAATTTCTTGGGAAAAATATATGCACAAACAGTCCATGAGAATCCAGAGTGGGAAGCTCTGGATTGAGAAAACAATCTTCTGGGTTGAGAAAACAATGTCACAAATTTAAATATATGTGTATATGAAATGATCTAATGACATGAACATTCAGGACAAAGGCGACAGCTCAGTGGTATAACACTTGGCTGGTATGTGTGAGACCTTGGGTTCCAGGCCCAGCTCTAAAAATTAAATAAGGACTCAACGTTCCAGTGACTTCACTCAACACTGCTGACTTACTGTGGATTACTAATACATCTTCTTAAAATATGGTACTTTTTTGTAATTGAAAGAAACGTGAAGCCTTTCGTGGTACATACGTTTTTGAGGCTTCTTGTAGGTTTCACTCTTGCTCTTACACTTTTGTTACTCATGTGTAAAAACAATACACCTGCATAATCTAAAATTTTTTTAAAAATTACATACAAAATATTTTCCACTTAATGAGAAATGATAAAAAGAAATATTCAAGTGCATTCTAAGATTCATGTATAACCAATATTCTTTTAAGTTTCCTAACCAAAGCTGAGACTATTACACTGACATCCTTCTACCCATTACAGTATCTTCCCTGAATGACTATTAGAAAATTACTGTATTATGTCTGCCCTGGAGACATGAGAAGGCCTTGATATATTTCAGTGATTTTACTTAACCTAGTAATTAGTTTACATGGTTTTATAGAGATTTTACTGCTAGACAGATGACAGCTTTTCTTTTCAAATGTAGTTCTGATAGCCAGTCATTTCATTTCATGGTTTACAAAAGATCTAATATATTGGTTAAGAGGTCATCACTGAAAATCACTGAAAAAAAGAAACAGCATCTTTCCCTAACCAAATGCTGCTTTGTACATTCTCACGTTTTTGTTAAATATTTCTTGGTTTGTATGCTCAGTGGGTCAGGAAAAAGATTTTGTAAGTATAGCCAGTCTTATTAGGAATATCAGAAATTTTGCCTACAAATGAGGAGAAATCATTTTGTAATTGTCAAGGTTTTGAATCTGTTTCCCATGAACGTGAAAGGAATAACAAAAATACTATGGGAATGATAATTCAGTCAACGAATTCTTTATTAAGCATCTCACACTTAGGTTCTCATGTACAGGAATAACGACACAACATTCCTTTCTTCTTGGAATGGGTTTCCTAGAAGAGGAGAGGGGAAATAGATTAATGAAGAAAGCAAAATGATTTCACACAGACAAAGAGAGTGATGAAGACACAAAAGTAAGCTTCAGGAATTGGGACAACTGGGAAGAGACATAGAGAAGGGGAGGAAAAGGGTGAGCCAGAAATTGGAAGAAGAATGTTTCAGGAAACAGAGGCAGAGATTTTCATGCAACGTGGTCATGACATAGCGAACAAATACTTCAAGGTTGCTGTAAGACAGCAGTTCCACTGACTTACTGATACCAGAAAACTGAAGCGATATTGAGCATCTCCCGTATCACATCAGTTCTGTGTATCAATGAAAGTGTGTAAAATTTCTGTGCAATGCAGTAGAAAATACACTGATAGAAAATCTTTTCTCTTAAGGTTTGTAAGACACAGATAGAATAATCCATGCACCAATTACCCCCCAAAAGCATGACAGATGTACAGTCAGCTTGTAATGTAAGATCCACATGTAGAGAGAGTGCTCTACTATTGAATTTTAGGGGAAACTCTTTCACCAATATTTACTTTGTCTTTTCTTTTTCAATTAGCTTTTAACTTTTTTAGAAGTAGAAAATAGATACTTTCTCTTTAAAAACATGCACCGATAAAGATCAAAGATGACTCTGACCTTGTTATCTACCTCAGTACCTTCTCTAGTTCTTCAAAGATGAAACATTTTATCATACATTGCTCACAGAAGTTGCAGGAAGTTCTTCCCTTGGATTCTCCTCCACTGAGACAAAAACAACACCATTGAGGAGAATGCCGCTCTCTGGCTGATGGACACCCACTTTCAAATCTGGGTTCACCCCGAGTATGCTAATGAGGGACCACTCATCACCACAAAGCAATGAGATTCCGAGATCAGAGATTACATTCCTCTAATCTTTGACTTCCACCGACAGCTGCCCATGATCCTTCAGGAAAACTATTGATGAAAGTAGTTTTGTCAGAAAGCCAACAGAAAATCAGCCCTTGAGATGATTTGTAAAAGGATTTGTAAGCCATGAGCAGAACAGCATGGTTTCCTAGTAGGCATGGAATTCAGAGTTGTAACAGAAAACACTTATTTGGCTACAACTAAACATCCTAACACATGTTAGCATTTGTTGCCAATATGCTTCCTAATTAAGAACAACATAAAATCATAGGAAATCCTGTATCCTATCTTCATGCACTTTCCATGTATCTTCAGTGGGTTGACTTTATTTCTCAAGTATAACTACCCAAAGGGAAGAAAAGGCAGATTGATTCAAAAGTCCTGTTTTGCCAACCATGAACTGTAGTGCCATTAACAAGATTTATGTACATTCCAGAAGGTTCCACCAAGCACTTTTTTCTCTCCTTAAATAAATGCTGCTATTAAAAACTAATTTAAAAAAACCTAATAAGCACCCCCCCATAAAACATCAGCACCATTTCTTTCATAAAGTATTCTCTAGAACTGTGGTAAAACTTTAAATAGTTTTTATTAAAAATTCCATCTGTAGGATTACCTGGACAATTGGCCATGTTTGTATATTTTATCATGTTGATTAGACTTCAAGAGAAACAACATACTAGGATTTGGTTTTCTTCTTAAATCTTCCTTAAATCCATGTTAATTTCATCTGAAAATAATTTAGAGATGTAGCTGTGAGTAGCTTGAGACAGACAAATGAACATCAGAACATCAGACAATCACTGCACACGCATGCACACACATACACACAGATACACACACACATACACACACACATATAAACACACACATACACACACACATATACACACACATATAAACACACACACACATACACACACATACACACACACACACACATATAAACACACACATACACACACATATACACACACATATAAACACACACACACATACACACACATACACACACACATATAAACACACACATACACACAAATATACACACACACACACAAATGCACATATTTGTAACTAAAGCTAGGACTGTATGAATTACTCTTAGAAACCCAGGGTTTATCAGTTTGGATGTAGTCTTTAAACCTACAGAGTCAAACAAAATGCTTACTTTTGCTACCATCAGACTGAAATTAAAAGTTAAAAAACTAAAAGCAGAAAGATAAAAACAACTATTCAGACAGGCACATTATACCTTAGCTTCCTCTTTCTAGGTCCACTTGATGCTTGCTTGCTTTCTATCTGTCTGTCTTTCTGTCTGTGTTTTTCTTCCTTTCTTACTTAGTTTCTTTTCATACACTGAATTCAGCTTTGAAATAACACAAAGAATTCAATCTCAGGTCTGAAAAGTTATCTCAAAACATTTCTGTAGGACTTTTTGTTAAATAATTTTAAGACTCATTAAGTATTTTTCAGTGAAAAACACATGATCTTACTGCCCCTTTCCTGAGCATGGTTTTTGTATTCCTTTTGGTCTTTCCCCAATTTCAAATCTATTTATTGCTTGTTGTTCTTGGCTCTTTCTCACTTTTCATTTTTCATGATTAGTTCTTTATGACTGTGTGTTTCCTTCTCTTCCTGGCCCCGCCCCCACCCCATGGCTGCCAGCCCAGTTATTCTCTCTGGGCTCTTGAGTTTCCCTTCACTAATGAAACCAGAGTTGCCTCCCTGCCTCGCTTTGGCCATCCAGCTGTTTCCGTTTTAAAACATAAACTCATCTTGAGTCATTGAAGTTCCTGGGCAAACCTGCCTCTTTCTGCTGAAGAGGTTGATAACAACAGGAGTGATTAAAAGGGTTTTTAGAGAGGGGCATATCTGGAGGATTCGGTAATGGAGGAAGGATGGTAAACAGAAAAGCGAAACTCATATTTTGGAACGTTATGAAAAAACTCGTTTTTCCTTGATGTCTTGATCTCCTTCAGCAAGTGGGTCTTCTAGAAGTGCACCCTCCTTCCCAGCCTCCTCCTCCCACCTCGTCTGTGAAACATTTTTTGGCCTCTGTGAAAATAGCCCAGCTAAGGCCACAAACCTGGACTGCGTATGATTAGGTGGTGAGAAAGTGCCAACCTGTGCTGTAGCCTGCCAAGTCAAGTCACTTTACAGCAATGCTGCGACCACGGTGCAAGCAGGTCTTAATCCCTCTTTAATCTCCGGTGTGCCCTTGACATCATGGAAATCACTTGCAAAGCTAATGTCATTAGATGAACCCTGCTAAGTCTTTCATAGAAGGCTCCCCCAACAAAACAATCTGCTTCTTAAGCTTTCGAATCCCCCAAATATTTCTGGAAAAATTAAGGAGCTCACACCTATCATTTTACCAAAATGGGTTGCCTAAATCTTTCTCAGGATTATAACTGATGAGAGCTCACATGACTAGGAATTTGCTTTCTACACAAGCGTTGGTTGGATGTATTTTATTAAAGATCTCACTGATCAGACAAACAGGTTGGTCTGATAGCTGAGTAAAACTCTCAAAGAAGAATGATTTTTTTTCCAGTGAAATTATTGGTCATCAAAAAACAGAGGAAAAGCACACAGGAAAAAAATACAGAAAGAAAACAAACAAAACAAAAACAGTATTCATTAGCTGAGAATCTCACTTGAAAGCAATTTTCCATTAATATAAAATTTCCACTGGAAAGAAACAGGATTCTGATCATCTGGTATGTGACGGTCCTTTACCATTTACAAAACCCAGTCACAACAACCCCATAAAATAGTGTGTAAGAAAGTTAGGGATATTTAATGAAAAACCTCAGGATGTTCCAAGATAAACATTCTCTTAGAACTAAACTCCACCCAGAATGTGTATCCTGGATACCTGTATGGTGGAGGTCTCTTCAACAGAGATGTCACGGAAGATTGTTGTGTCTTAGAGGAAAGAGAATCTGAGAGGGTAGGCTAGGGCTTAGTTATAATATTTTATTCTCCAATCTACCATGTCCTCTGACATGGTTTCAAAGCCAGGGTCTCTGAACACAGAATCAGTGCCACAGGCATGACCCTGCCAGGAAATGAAGGCAGAAAGGCCTTAGGTCCTAACAAACATAACGTGCCTGATCGTGATATTTATAACTGCTCTGCACTGCCAACTGATATCATAGCTTCGAGTTCTTCCTGACCCTGGCTTCCACTGCCCATCTGACCTTTCAGTATGCCCTGTGCCTGCTGTTTGCCTCACAGCTCTGACTTACAACACACCTGATTGCAACCACTGGACTCTGTGGCATTGTCCCCGAGGCAGATTTTGACCTCTGGGTTCTGTCTGCCCCCTTGGCCCCCAGAGAAATATTGACCTGAGGCTCACTCTGACCCTGTCTGCCACAGGTCTCCCAACCATGTTATTAGGCCAGGAGCCAGGCAGTGACGTGGGCTGTGCATTCAGGGGCTGTGCGTGCCCACGGATCAAGCTACAAGAGGCCAGGTAGGTTGGGAAAAGCTGTTCCAGTGAATCGCTGACCTATTTCCACTTCAAATTTCGACCTCTGTAAATTCAGTAAATGCAGCAAAGTAAGGCAAGCCCCCAAACTTCATCCCAGGGTTTCTTCATTGGAATCTGTCAGAGGATAAATATTTTATAAAAATATCTTTCAACTATCTCTGTGCTAGTACAAAAAATATAGATTTTCTGTTTTAATTTTAGCAATTATCTTCAAAAAGTACCAATGTGCAATGCAATATCCTTAAAATGAAAAAAAAAAAAGAGCAATGCCTCATTGTTTCCAGGTTGGACATTTTTACTGGTAATTAAAAGGAAAAGAGAAGTGCTTGCTCCATGAACAAGATGGAGTTAGGGTGAAGCTAATCATGCCTGATCTTCAGTACTTCTGAAGTACTGAAGATTCCTTCCAAGAGCCCGAGAGGAACCCCACAAGTTCTGCTTTCATTATCTCCTAACTTTTCATTTAAAATACTCCTCAAAGCTATCTACTTCTCAAGCCCCACAATACCTGACTGTGATTCAGTAAATGAATTATGGATTCATACCAAGGGGAGGCTACATGATCTGTCAGCATGCTTCTGTGGAACAAAGATTTGCAGAGGATTAAGTAAAACATTGGAATTGTCTTCTACATCACAAACTGAGAAAGGTGTAATAAAATGGAAGCATCTCAGGCCCACCAGTTGGTACACTACTGCTCCCGCAAGTGGGCATTTAATGCTCGCAAACTGTCACACATCACATCAAATCAATGTTGTTCATCTGAGTGCTGTGTGTTGTCACTTTGTTTGAGTTCAGTGTGTAAATTTGCTTTGGATTTGCAGTTTTATCAGAGCTACATTCACATGTATGCCTACTTTTGAGCTGGTGTATATTGAAGGAACATTACAACATGAAATAATTTCAATTTTGTACAAGGAGAAATATTTTTAAAAGGAGGCAGGGAAGGAGAAAAGAAAGAAGGAAGGAAGTTAGGGAGAAAGCAAAAGGAGCCCCAAAGAAAACAACTCTGTAGTCTAAAAAGTCCAGATTTCTAAGTCCACTCTCAACATAGCCCCATCTATTGCTTCAGTGCTACACAGTGAGACACTCATCAAGCAATGTTCTCATTTATTCAGCAAAAATTTCTGACCCTGTTGAGGCCCTGTGCTTCAGTCTGAGACATTACTATTTGCTACAGCTATCAAGAGGGGGAGAGATGAAAACATGAGCTCCTCCAGGTAAAACGGTGCAAATCTAAGTACAAATAATCTCACCTATGTAACAGTCACAAATACTTGTTTACAGCCTTTCTGGCAACATGAGAAGTCTCGAAAGGTGACCAAGATGTTTTCCTTTAAGCATAAAATATCTTTGGGAATTTTCAGTACATTAAGGCCAGAATATGTTTCATCTACCACCTTCCAAGTGGCACGCTCCTGCAACTAATTCCCCCTGCAGTTTTAACTTCAGAGCTTCTCTGGGGAAACCAACTAATTTTTAATATTAGTCTAAGCAAAACATAATTAGTAAGGCAAATTTCTAAGAGGGAGAAATCCTGCAGAATATTCCCAAGTCAATTTATATGATTCTGCATCCTTTGTTGTTTGAGCTCCCTTCTTCATCTCTCCCCTTCACAGGTAATCATGAATGGCCTGTAATTAAATAATCCCAGGTAATGAGCAGCGGGAGCTTCCCTGGAGAGTTGCTTCTCAGTAATAAGCCTGGAGTTTTGTATTTGCCACTATTTTGATGCTAGATATTCAGGCTCCTCTTTGCTTCAAATTTGAGCAGATCTAAGAATCCTCTCCCTTTGATCCAGAAGGAGAGAAGAGATACTGTTTGATATCTACAGCTGCATCTGAGGTCTACTGTTGATTGTTGCATCCTTGACCACTTTACCCTTATCCTTCCAGGAATGGGGCTAAAAATGAAAGGAGTGTCACTGTTACTGAGTCATAGGACGTTAAAACTTGGCCGCTAAGAGACGATCTTGTCCAAAGACAGTTAATGCGACTGAAAGTATTCCTCTGTGTGCTTGGAGAAAAATATCGATAGGCCATCTGATCTGAATGTTTACTTGTAAATTTGACTTTTTTCCAAACACTTGTTGAATCTCTGCCTCATATAAGGCATTACACTGATGGCTGCATCAGTCAAGGAAATATGGAGGCATGCTTTTGGGGAGAGGCTGAATCTAGAGTTTGTGACTGATTCATTGCCTAGTGCGGGAATTAGGGTATGTGAGTGCTACACCCATCCTACAAAAGTAGCCTGCGTACAGGTTAAGGGACAGAAAGATTCTTCTCTCTCTGTTTCCTTTTTGCTCTTGTTTTTGCTGTCTTCTGCTGCCACTCTGCCTTGGAGCCAGCTGAAGAGGGACTGTGAGTTAAATAAACCTTTCCTCCCTTAATTTTTGGCATCAGGTATTTTGTCACAACAATGAGAGAAAAGTAATCAAGACAGACACCTCAGGTTTGCCACACAACATGAGGGAAAAACGATCTCTAAGAGCCACTTGGTTCCACCTGCCATTTTCTTTTCTTGTTTTTTTTTTCCTTGTTTCTAACACACGTCTATCTTGCCGACCTCTGCTCCACACCTATGATCTCTTATCGAGGCCACAAGCAAATAACACATTCTCCAGGGATCATAATAAACAAAAGAATGTAAAGACCTTTAAAATCAGGAGTATGAATTACAGTTCCAGGAAATCTGGAAAGCAAAATGTAAATGAGAGTCCCTCATTATTTTTTTAAAGGATACTAGTGCATTTAAAACATGAATTTAAATGTAGACTAGCGCACGTACACATTTGCATGCCTGTGTGTGCATGAGTGTGCCTATGTGTGTTCCATGGCTTTCTCTAGGAAATCAAAGTGCTTTCACATACAGATTTAAGATCCCACAGAGTCAGTGCCACAGGGCACAGTGCAGAAGACATGCAACTGAAACAACTAAAAGCAGAGTTGGGAACAAAACTAGATTGTAACCCAGGTCAGTCACCTTGCAGGTAGGTGATCTCGGGGGAAAAAAACGTCTCCAGACCTGCTCCTCAGAGCACAGTTATCAACACCAAATGGCATCAAGGAAGTAAAGCTCCATGCTTGGTGTACAGTAGGTAACCACTGCATGGCAGGTAGTTTATCATCACGACTTAGTGGGTTCTGCGAGTGTGAGTGATCAGGGCAACCCCATTCCGTCTGTACTACATCAAAATAAACATGTGCAGTATGCAACAGGTGGGCCTCCGGTGGGCTGCTTTATCTGCACGATACTGTGCAATTGTTTGCAAAATTCTTGCCCTGAACAGAGCCTTTTCTGAGGCCTACTGTATCTCTTCTGCTCCCTAGTCCTGTGCAACACCCCCCCCACACACACACACCATTTACTATTTAATTGCCTGGCTGTTTTAGCTTCCTGGACAGACAGCAACAGAGCTAAATATAGCGCCGTCCTTCCTAACCAGCAACCCTTTCAAGGAGCTAAATTGCCCTGCTTTTAATTCTCTACCAAAACCTGATCTCAAGCTTTATAAAAGAGAAGCACCAAGGGCCCTTCTACGATAGAATGTTTCGCAATTGACATGCTGTCCATTGCTTGAAAGGTTTTGTACACTGGCACTTAATCCTTGTTTCAGTTACAACCCCGGTAGGGAAATTTGACTCCTGTACACGAGTTCTTCATTTATTTCTGAGCCAAGATAATTCTAGGATTACCACTTAGAAAATTGGGAGAACAGACTTGGGCACAGTTTCCATGCAGACAGCATTGAAAAGAGGGGCATGTAGCCTACCTTTTTGGTGACAAGGTTAGGGATAGGTATTGTGGTTAAATCCCATTAGCAAGAACATTACACTCATTAAGTGAATGCTAGAGTGGGAACTGAGAAGCCTTCTTCCCCCAACGCACCCCGGGTGTCCTCTCCTCCTCCCAATGGCTTGTCCTTCCAATGCAGGGGACTCCTTGCCCAGGGAATGCCTGTCCACAGTAAATCACAGTGTACACCCATGCCAAGTGGCTCCAAAGCCAGAAGACACACACTGTAAAGGACACATGCCATTCTGCAAATATCTATCAGCATACACCATTCCTAAACTGTCTCTCTTACTTCTTGGGCGACCTTTAGAACTTGAAAAGTATTACTTTGTGTTAAAGCAAACACAAACTATGCTGCTAGCATCATTCAAGAATTTAAAGATTCTATTAATCTGACGTCTTAATTGTTATCGAGGAGAGGAAACAGAGATGCCTTTGTGCTCCTGAATGACCACATGCTTCTAAAAAGTGGCCCACGGCGTCGGAGTTTGCATCTCAAGTTGCAGGCAGCTCTGTACACCATGGACATTCAGTGGAACTAATTCCCACACAGAAAAAGGGGCAGTCACAGAGCTGAGAACATTCAAAGTGTGTGTCAGGGATCCCAAATGAAGGCATTTTCTCCCTTCCTGCAAGGTAGTTTAAAATAAGGACTAATGAATGTGTGTCTCCACACTGAAGAAGCTGAGCAGGCTGGTCACACAGACACACTACTCCGCAATGAACACCAGCATCAAATCGAAAACCAAAGAGAAATTCCTGCAACCATGAGGAAGAAACAAACATCAGTGTGACCTAATGACAACATTCTATGTGCCTATTGTGTGACACAGAAAAGGGAACATTAGCTCCCATCTCGCAGCCATGGACCTGGTACTAGGAATCCCACATCCCCTGAGGAGGGGAAACCGCCAGCTTAGCTGAGAGAGACACACAGAACACAAACACTGTATCACCGTGGGCTGGGTAGCATTAGAAATCAGCCTAAAACCTCGTAAAAATTCAACTTTAAAAGATGAGTGATCCCAGAGGTAGAGAGGCACTCGGGAGACTGAGGCAGGGCAGTCATGAGCTCCAGATCAGTCTGAGCAACTCTGTGATTTACAGACAGGTTGACTCACAAAAAAAGAAGGGAAAAACAGGCTGGGGATATAGCTCAGCGCAAAGTCCCCCAAGGGAAATCTCCAGTACTGCCAAATAAATAGGAGTAAGCACTGTGGTTGAAGAAACACAGATAAACTAAGATAGGGAGGTAGAGAAGTCCAGGGGTCCTGCAGGTGCTACTGAATTTCAAAAGGAGTGAAAATCCATCAAGATTGAAAAACGTCAGAAACACATTTAATATCTCTCACCTATCAAACATCACAGCTTAGCCCAGCCTGCCTTAAACATGCACAGCCAGGCAACATCATCCAACTGAAAGTCCATTTTAGAATAAGGCATTGACTGTGTCCTGTAACTTACTGGATGCCAGTATCCAAAACCCATGGCCAGCACAGTGGCCATGGAGCTCCTACTGTTTCTCCTGGTGATGTGATTGGCGGCTGCTACCCGCCATCACAAGAGACGCCACCACGCCACCATGCATCATCAGCCCAGAAAGGACCACAGTTAAAATTCCAGGGATTCTCTCTCTTCCAAACTCTGGGGCCTTCTTACCAACATGAAGCTGGCTAATCATAGGCTGAGCCACCTTCATTTGGGAACTGTCACACTTTGCAATGAGCGTGATGGATATTCAGGAG
>PVJX010026551.1:0-25754 GCA_004027295.1 Dolichotis patagonum | reverse complement strand
TTGAGCTCCTGCTAGGTATTGGGGAAAAAAACCTATTATTTTATATATACACACAAAGAAAGAAAAGAAAAACACAAAGCTAATAAATGGCATAGAAACAGTCAAACCCCAAACTATCTCTTCAGAGCAATTGTTCTTTCCACTAAGCATGGTATTTAATACCTTCACCACCATTCTGTACCTAAATACCTTCTTCTTCAAGGTCTGGTTCAAAACCAAACCAAACACCCTTCCCTAAGAAGCTCACTCATAACACAGGTGTATTTGAGTCTTGCCCCTGACCTTCCACACACACTTAGGAAAGAAATTGGGAGAGGGCAGGTGCCTTCTTGGGGCTGAGAACAGAAGGCAGCCAGGCATTCCACAGGTGTGCTGAAGTGACCAAGTCCCCTTTTTACTGATGTTTCCCAGTGCAATTGCTAGGCCAGTGATGGCGAACCTTTCAGAGGACAAGTAACCAAATGATAGCCCAAAACCCATTTATTTACTGCGAAGTGCCAACACTGCCATTAAACCTGAATACTGAAGTTTTAGTTTCTAAAAAGCAATTCACACATTACCATCTTTTGTCTTAGAAACGCAGTAACACGTGTGCCATAGATTCACCACTACTACTAGGCCTTGTCTGCTTCCTGCTTCCTTTCTCATGGAACAAATCCTTCCAGTGCTCCTCATTCCAACCTGAAACCCCAAACCCTCTCCACCACTCCACTGCTTCTCTAACAAGTGCATGTGATTCCACTCTTCTCATTACATCAGCTAGGCCTTAGTATTTTAAGTGTCGCGCCAACCTTTAGGGTTGGCTGTTAACCATTCCTAGCTCCTGGAAACATTGTAAGAACAGCAGGCTCATGAGAGGGCATAGTGACACTTTAGGAGGCACAGTTATGGGACCAGTAGCTTTACATGTGAATACCTTTGTCTGGGCTTGCAAAGAGAAAGGGGCAAGCTGCGATCACCCTTAGGCACCCCTTCCACGGCACGCTGGGCTCTCAGGGAAGAATGTTGGTCCAGAATGCTGCTGAGAGAGGGAAGGTGGATGCTACTCCTCTCCTCTTCATCTTCCTCCGGACATTCAGAGTCCTTCCTCTCAACTCTTTGTCTCTTTCTGGGCCCCAACTCCCATAGCAGTCCTCAGTCTAACTCAGTCTAACTCAGGAACGGTTTTTGAATTACCATTGAATTTCCATTTTCCCGGGGAACACAGGCTTTTCTGACACACTGAAATTCACACCGCGTGGCCCTATTATCCTGCCTACTGTTTTAAATATGTGACAAACGCATCTCTGTTACTTTCCTAAGTACTGCACGAACATTTAACTCTTTAATGTGATCATACCTAAGAAACATCCATTCTTTAGAATCCGAGTAAGACTACATTCTTCAGTTTCCTACTCCGGAAGATTTCTTTCATGCAATTTACAGTAGCCACTTCATAGCATCAGTGTGATAATTTAATGAGAATTCATGCCAAGGGTTTAAGACCCAGGGCCTGCTGTGTAGAAAGTGCTCACAGTTTAGCTATGATCACATGCACACTATCTATCACAGTAGTACCCGGGGTAGGTATTCACACCCAGCCCCCTCGCCACCCCCTCCCCCATTACAGACACAGCAGCCCAGGCTTGGAGTGCAGGAGCGTTCCCAAGGTCAGGCGGGAAGGCATGTGATGCTCTGCTTCATCCTCGGAATCGGGACCCCTCCCCTTAAGCACCAGGGGTCTTAATGGAGACAAGTCCTGAAAAGCGCCGGCGCTGTACCCAGCCTACAGTAGGGAACCCGGGATGGGGAGCCTGCGCCACTGCAGGTCACCTGGATTCTTCCCAAGCGACTGCCCGGCCCGGGGGTCCACAGCCCCTACCCGGAGCCGCTCCGAGTCTCCCGAGGCCCGCGCCCGGCGGCTTTGTACGCGGCAGGCCGGCCCCACTCACCGAGTCCCAGCGCAGCGCGCACAGGCGGCGCCTGGCGCCCGGCCTGCAGCGCGGGGGTCGCGACGGCCGGGCCCGGAAGCCCGCGCCCCCGCCCGCCGCCCGCCCGCCGCGGCCCTCCCGGCCCAGCCTCCTACCTGCAGCGGCGGCCGCCGAGACCGGGAGGGGCCGGCTAGGCGCGAGCGCGGCGGCCTCGGCTGCTCGCGCAAGCAGGGCGGCCGGCGGGGCCGCGGGCTCCGGAGCGCCGGGCGGTAGCGGCGCGCCCCCGGCCGGCCAGGCCCCGCCGCGCGCGCCGCGGCCACAAAGCCCCGAGCCGCCGCCCCCTTGCGGGCCGCCGCCGCCTGCCGGTGGGTCGGCAAGGAGGAGCGCGGGAGCGCGGCCCAGCGCAGTCCCCACCTCCCGGCCGCGGCCGCCGGGCCCCCGGGGAGCCGGGGCGGGGCGCGAGGGTCAGTCTCCAGGGCGCGCGGAGCCCGGAGCCGGCGTCCCCGGCCAGCCCCCTCGGGCTGGTTCGGTTCCTTTCCCCACCTTTGCCGAAGAGCTCCCGAAGGACCCGGGCAAACTGTTTCATCTCCCCGAACAACAAAAGAATGCATTTGTCACAAGAGAGGTGGCAGTGGGTCGTGGACACGAGTTAGTTCAGGCCAAGCCTCCTGGCTGACAGGGGCCCCTTCCTTTTAGGACTCCGGGACGCTGGGAGTAGCCAAGGCAGCATGCGGAGTTGATCGCAGACTTTTGCTTTGTTTTAACTGCAGGATGCGACTCTGAGGTTGCGCGCTCCTCGAGGGCCCAGGTCTAGCCCGGGCACTGCGGTGACTAAGGCGTGTTTACGCGAACGCACAGCGGTGCCAAGAGCGGTCGGCCTGGGCGCCTTTTAGCAAAGCACTTGCCCCCTCTCCCCCAGAGCAAGGACAGAGCTGCGTGTTTCTTCTGCTCTGGATCCACTGGGAAGATTGCAAGACTAGGGAAGGGCAAGAACGCGGTGCTGAACTTTTTAAACAAGGTGAAATTCACATGACAGGAAACGAACTATTTTAAAATAAACAATCCAGTGGCATTTATTACATTAATAATGTTCAGCCGCTTCTGTCTAGTTCTGTAACATTTCCATCACCCCAAAAGAAAATGTTTGCCCTACTTTATGCAAACGTTCTCCCCACCCTTTCTTACCCCAGCCCCTGCCGAACAGTAATCTATTTTCTGTCTCTGTAGATTTACCTTTTCTAGATATTTCATATAAATGGAATATACAGTGTGTGGCCTTTTGTGTCTGGCTTCTAATGTATTTAATCATCCATGGCTGACTAAGATACCACTGTATGTACACATTACCTGCTTAACTCTTCATCCGTTGATAGGATAAGTGGGTTATTTCCACTTTCTGACTATAGTGAAGAGTTCTAATCTGAACATGAGCATTTATTTGACTAAATACCTGTTTCTAATTCTTTTGGGTACTTACATAGTAGTGGAATGGCTTGGTTAAACGGTAATACAGTCATATATTTGGCTTTTTGAGAAACACCAAGTAGTTTCCCATGGCATCTAAATGAATCATTTTACATTCCCACCAGCAATGTATAAAAATTCCAGATTCTCTACAACCTTGCCAACACTTGCTGTTTCCTATATTTTATTTCCTGCATTTTAAACTGTTTGGTTTTGCTTTGTTTTTGAAGACAGTGTCTTGCTATGCAGCCTCCCAAGTGCAGGGTTACATGTGTGTACCACCAAACCCAGCTCCCCCGGATTCCTCCACACTCGGTACTAGGAACTGACCCCAACAATGCTCTACCACTGAGCTACACCCACAGGCACTTATTATTATTCTGAGTTACCCAGGTGAGACTCAGACTTGCAGTTTTTCTGCCTCAGTCTCCCTAATTGCTAAGATCCCTTGGACATTTTGGGGAGCATTGCCTACCCTTCTAGCTCTCACCATGAGCAGCCATAAAGAGGGACTGTTGCAGGTCTTTGACCAAATGCTGTCTGGGAGCTAAAGCATCAATAAAAATAATGACACTAGACTAAGAGCTATACTGTCCTTATTCATAATTTTAACAGTAACATGTCTTGTGTAGAAGAGGCTTTGAAATTCCCCCAGATAACTAAGACCATCTAAGAGCATATGGAAGGAGTTGCCATTGGCAAATTTTATGACTCTCATCGCCTTGGAAGCCAAGGCTGCACACGATATCCACTTAAGATTCCACTTAGTGCCTCCTTAGGAGTCTGTGAACATTTCCTTCAGTAAAATTACAGTCAGGGGAAAACTGTTGGAGTGTGAAACTGGAAGGTCAGTTCAGATTGGAAATTTGATTTGATAGGTAGCACAATGAGAGGAAAGCACTAGATTTAACAAACAGACCTAAGTCTGAATCCTTTTCCATACTTTTTATTTCCTCAGGAACTAAGTTAATTCACCAACGTCTCTCATATCTAAGGTGGGAATAATGATGCTTACGTGGCAAGGTAGATGAAGGCACCAAGTCTTGAATTCAATAGATAATCAGTGTCACTGATTTAAAATACTGATGATTGACATGATCCACATACAGAAATGTTGCTAAGGAGATATGGAAAATTCATGTTTAATCATGTTTCCCCTCAAATCAAGAGAGCAGGCTATCTTCAAAATTAATGTGGTCAGTATAACTCCTCAGATCTGCAATGTGGTTGCTGCTTCCCCAGGTCTTTACTTTTTCTCTTAAGATGGAGTTACCTTGGACAAACTTTTTAACTTGTCTGAATCTTCTATAACTAGAGTAACAACACCTACTTAATAGGGTTGTGTGTAGATTCACTGAGATGCAATATGTAAAAAATTTAGCACAGTATTGGTTAATACAAAATATTCAATAACCATGAGCTATTAGTATCAATAACGAACTATTAAAACTTCTCTAAGGAAAGAAAGTATTAACAGAAGGGCAGGGTATACAGTTTAGTAAAAAAAAAAAAAATACCCATGGAGAAAGAACACTTCCATGTGACTTGTTCTTTCCCTGAGAACACGAGGACCCCCTAGCAGATCCATTCTCATGGAGAGGAGTGATGCAGGGTATTCCAATACTCTAGCTTGTTGAGAATAGCTCTCCATATGGTCTCCCATTTGCTTGGATCCAGGCTGCGTTAGTGAGATTTTTGTTGCTGGGACAAAATTCCTGACACACGGATTAAAGGAGAAAACGTTTATTTTGGCTCATGATTTCTGAGATTTCGAGCCATAATCAGCTGGCGCCAAGACAGGAACATCATGGTGGAAGCATATGGTGGTGGAAAACTGCTCAACTCATGGCAGCTCGGAAGCATAAAGAACAAGGAAGAGCCAGAGAGAGAAGGACCAAAGACAGGAATCTACTCTTTCAGGTTATACCTCTAGTAATCTACTTCCTCCAACCAGGTCCCTTTCAGACAGCACATTCCACTATGGACTCATTGATGGATTAATCCATTGATTGAGTTAGCACCCCTATGATCTGATCACCTTCCAAAAGCACCACCTCTGAACATGAGTCTTTTGGAGGACATTTTTTATCTAAACCACATCACAGTGCTCATCAGTGTTGGCATAGCAAGTGCTTCCACAGAAGTTGTTTTTAATGGGGAACACCCAACCTGAATACTCCAGAGTTCTGAGAAATTGCAATTCTCTTTGGAAATTTAGTTTATATGTCTGTTGCCATTTTGTTTGTCCAAATCTAATTCTCCCTACCAAGCCTAATTAAGAATGGATTTTGGATCAAGGGGTGGTGGCGCACATCTGCGTTCCCACCTTTAATCCCAGGACAGTCACGAGTTAGAGCCTAGCCTGGGCAATGTGGTGACTTTACAAAACCCTGACTCAAAATAAAACATTTTTAAAAAGAACCAGGTGAGGTGGCTCAGGCCTGTAATCCCAGCACTCAGGAGGCTGAGGCAGGAGGAACATTATGAGTTCGAGACCAGCCTGCAACACAGGATCCTGTCTCAAAAAGAAAAAAAAATGTTAAAAAGGGCTGCGGATGTAGCTCAATGCAAAGGCCTTGGGTTTAATCCCTAGCAGTGCCAAAAAAGCAACAATAAAAACAAATATATATACACACAAACCTCATACAATCAAAACTAACCCCAAAAATTGACTTGAAAGAGAAATTCAGGGGCCTTCTATTTTGCTCAGTATACTCAAAAACTAACCCCCAAAAATTGCCTTGAAAAAGAAATTCAGGGGCTAGGGATTTTGCTCAGTGGCACAGCACCTGCCTGGCAAGTGCAAGGACTTGAGTTCAGTTCCTGGTACAAAAGAAAGACAGAAAGACAGAAAGACAGAAAGACAGAAAGACAGAAAGACAGACAGAAAAGAAAAGAAAAGAAAAGAAAAGAAAAGAAAAGAAAAGAAAAAAAGAAAAGAAGATGCATATGATCACTAAACTTACAAAATGTTGTCCTTACCAGTAAAAAGGGAAATGCAACTTGGACAACTTAGTGACTGTCCTAGTTGCTTTTCTTGTTGCTGCAACAAAATACCAGAGACCCAAAGTTAAAAGAAGAAAGGTTTATTTAGCTCATAGTTGGTAAAGGCTTCAGTTTATAGTTGGCTGGCTCCAAGACAGGGTGGCATTGCAGAGGAAAAACAGTTCATGGTAGGCAGAAAACAACAAAGTCAAGCAAGTGACCAACAAGAAGCCTCTTTCTGTCCCTTATATTTTATCCAGGCTACCTGCCATTAGGGTGGGTAGCACTCACACCCTTATTCCTAGCGCCCTGAATCCTAGCATTGCACCATGAATCAATCCCACTCTAAATCCAGTAACCTCTTAAAAGCTCCACCTGTGATCACAAGAGAGTTCGCAGGGACATCTCAACACAAGTCAAGTCATAACAATGACTTAGTAAGAGCCTGTCTCAAAAAAAAAAAAAAAAAAAGGCTTCAGTATGTGTGAAAACCCTGGGAAAAAAAAGATACTGGAGCCATGTATGGTGTTCCATGCCTATAAACACAGCACTTATGGAGACCAAGGGAAATGGATCTCAAGTTTGAGTCCTGTGGGAAATTTAGCAAAACTTTGTCTTGCTATCTCAAAAATTTTAAAAGGGAGTAGAGTCTAGCGAGGAGGTAGGTCAGCGGTAGAGCATCCCTGGGTTCAATCCCCAATACTACAAAAGAGGGAAAGAAATAAAAAGGATTTTGAAGACTATTTTCATCTAGGTCCTTTTAGAAGGAACAGAGACTCATGCAAACTTGCTAAAGGAGAAAGATGTTTACAGAATCTTAAGTGCATTGCAAGGTAGAAATTTGACTTGAGCAAGCCTGACCTAAAAGCCGTGGAAACTAATCTCTCTCTCTCTCTCTCTCTCTCTCTCTCTCTCTCTCTATGGCTCTACCTCTTCTGATTTTCTGTATTTCTCTCCTGTCTTGTTATATTTCTCTCTGCACAATTGTTTGATTCTCCTTTATCTTTCAGCTTACCCTTTTTGCTTAGTCATTTTGAACTTGTTTATAACAGATTCCTCTGGCCAGGGTTAATACAAAAACATATTCTCTACCTCTTGGTTCCTATTTACCAAGATAAATAATTTCTGATACAGTCCATCATTTCCAACCAGGACAAGCTTCTACAAAATTGCCTTGAATTAGACGCCCACCTCTGATCCAATCAGATGTTATGGGATGGAGGGATACAAAAACAATCACCCAGCATATCAAGGACTGTGAGTGGGTCTTCACCAGAAGTTGGCATGGGTGAGTGAATACACTAAAATTATTGCATTAATATGATGATATTCTGGAGCTGCAACACTAGGATAAGTAGTATAAAAATTATTTGGATATACTCTCTGATGGTAGAGGCTACGTGGGAAATACAGTTCAAATGCTAAAATATTAGAACTTCCAAAGTATTTTCATAGCTAATGAAAGTAATGGAACAAGATTTTCAAACCTGAGACTTTTCTGACAAATCTTAGTCACTACAAAACAGTAAATGATCTTATAAAGCAGAACGTGTATATGAAGAATTGTTGGATTTACAGATATGAATCACTTTGAAGTTTCGATACAAATATCAGATATTATCATCAGATGGTGGAGAACTGGATAGCCCTTGATGTGTGCTAACCTCACCAAGATACAGCTATCCCTAACTGCCACTCAGTCTCTTCCTACATATCTCTTTAATACAATATCAAACAATATCCAAGCAGAGGGCAGCTTTTGGAAATCTCCAGGGAATGGCAATGATGTCTCCTATGAGCTTACCATTGCACTTTGAGTTGAGTTTTCTATCTCAACATCCCCTCCCCTAAGTCGGAGAAGAGTCGTCATTCTTCACAATGCCAGACATACCTAAATGTTTCTTTTTTCCATACAACAATTTTATTAGTACAAGTTTGCAGTACATCATGATTCCATTCATCACAGGGAGTTAGTACAGTACCTAACATATACTAATTTTTTTACTTCCTCATTCCCTTCCTTCTCTTACCCTCCCTCTACCTCTAGGCCAAATATCTCTTATTAGATGTGAGAATTGAAAAGAATGCAATACCTCAGGCTATAAGATCCCACACAGATCCAGCTGCCTAGGGAGGCAATAAGGGGAGAAGAGCTTGGAGTACTGAATGAGAAAGAGACTACAGGTACAGTTGTTAAAAGCCCAATGGCTTGTGATGAAAAGCGACCTAGAAGACTGACAAGTCAGGATGTAGTAGGGGACACAGCCAGAATGAAATACAGGCTGCACAAAAATCTCAGGACTCATGGATTTCAAATACCTACATGCTACCTTTCCCTCAATTTGATGTTGAGATCATTTTGCAAACATATTCTAATCCCATAATATATGGGAACTGAAGATTTTACTATCTGTTTTCAGATTACTTGATTATTTTAAATAATTGCTGCCAGATATATCAGTTACTGCTGTGTAGGAATTACTCTAAAATTTAGAGGCTTAAACCAAAATATATTTATTATCCCACAATTTCCGTGGGTTGGGAAGCAGCTTAAATGGTCCTGCCTTGAGCTCTCTTTTAAGATTACAGCAGAAATACCAGCTGGGGGGAAGAATCCTCTGAAGTCTCCCCCGGGGTTGGAGAACCTTCTAAGACAGCTCATACACATGGGTGTTGAGTTGGTGCTGTATGTTGGCCAGAGTTTCTCCTCATGGGTTTCTCGGGCTACTTGAGAATCCTCATGAATGATGGTTATCTTCCTCTATAGCAACATATTTACAGGTGCATTTAAAAACTGCATCAGGCAACTTTATGCTATGCAATTTTGCTAAGCTAGGACTGTTTCTCAAAATTCCATTCCTATGCAGTTCTGGCTTAACCCTGGCCCTAAGAGACCTTCTGTATCAGAGTTGGAAGCAGGGACATGTCTCTTACACTCTGAAGGTCTTCATGGGCAATAGGGAGTGGGCACCTCGGGCATCCTCTCTCTGACCCACTGGCTTACCTTATTGCCACAGGGCAGCGTCCAGGCCTGAGCTCCTCTGAGTCCTATGCTGTGAGGAAAGTGTCAGCATCAAGGGCAGAGGTACTTATTTCAGTGTTTCTTGAGGACTAGTTTGTCCTCGCAGGTTCCAGGTTGTCCCTCATCTTGGCCCCATTTAGCTTTCTTCTTAGCTGCCGAGCTAGTTGACCAACAGTGACTTCAGGCTTAACTCTAGACTTCAAAGACCACAGCAGGCTGCTCAGACTGCTCTACCCGCTTCCACAGCTGCACAGGATCTAACCCTTTAAAATAGGTGAAGATGCCTCTGTTACCTTTCACACAGCTACTTGAAACTGTTCTATAGTTCTATAGTTCTATAGTTCTATAGTTCTACAGTTCTACAGTTCTACAGTTCTACAGTTCTACAGTTCTACAGTTCTACAGTTCTACAGTTCTGTAGTTCTATACTTCTAGACCTGACTCTGCACCTAGAAGGCTCTGGAACCTTGAGAAAGAGGTTTAATGCCAGAAAAGTGAAGGGTTTTGCTTAGATACTTAATGGCTCTTTCAATATTATTCATTACTACCCTTATCTTTTCATTACTAAGTTTCTGACTCAGTAATTTCACACAGAGGTGTCTCTGCTAGAAAAATAGTTACCTGTGATTACAAAAAGGCATGTTCACTGAAGCTTTAGTAATGAAAAGCAAAGGAAGGTGGAAGAAAGGAAGGAGGGAGAAGGAAGGAGAAAGAGAGACAGAGAATAATGGTGTATCAGTAGGGGAATCCTTTAGTGAACTGCAGTATTTCATAGGTGTGATAAAGCACTCTATTGACTTGGGACTTGGTTTGCTTGTTTTGGGTTTGATTTGGTTTTGTCAAGTCATTTTCTTACATAAACCTAATGAAAACATTGGTCCCAGGCACATGCTCATCTAAACACATTTTTAAATCCAATCTATTGCTCTTAACTCTACCACAAATATGAACAATTAGTACTGCACACAAAGCTAAGAAAGCAATACACCAATGCAGGATGACAAGATGGTTATTCCTCTACATATCTGAAAGGATTTGTATACAATGTTCTCATAAATTAAGAATCAAATATAAATGTCAGTATTTTATCAAATTCATGACACATATTTCTGGTGAAAATAATATGGAATAAAACTGATAGTGATTAAAAGTACACTGGTAAATGTCAGATCTCCTAACTCTGACCTGGGGAAATATTGCCAGAAATATTGACCACCACTGAAACTCAAAATGGGAGAAATATTAAGCAATTAAATTAAAATAGAAAATTTTCATAGAAGAGAATTGATGTCTTCTTTTCCTGGATTAATGCTTCATGATTTATTTTTTGATCTGAAAGGATGTTTTCTGTCCGTCTTTGCTAGAGTTTCTTCATTAGGGAACATCACACAAAAGCTTGTGCCCTCAGTTTCATTTTCAGCAGTGTTATGGCTTAGGTCTGGAACCCCCCCCCCAAGCCTTGTGTGTTCAAAGGAGGGGCTTTTGGAAGGTGATTCGATCACGGGGGCTCTGTACTCATCAATGGATTAATACACTGATGAATCCACAGCGGAGTGTTCTATCAGTAGATGGGCCTGATCAGAAGAGGCAGTCACTGCGTGTGTGACCTGGAAGGGTTTGTCTTCCTCCTTGGCCCTCACTTTGCTTCTGCCTCCTGGGCACCATGACATGAGGAGCCTTCCTCCACTGTGTTTTTCTGCCACATCATTTCTGCCTTGGAGCTGGCCAACTATGAACTGAAACCTCTAAAAATCAGAAGTCTCGATTGACCTCTCCTCTTTTAAATTGTGTGTGTTTGGGCATTTCATTTTAGTGACTCAGAAGCCTGCTAACTTTTCAATCACCACTCACGTTTACTACTCCACAGTCACTACTCAGCCACTTAGTTATGCACAAGTGTTAGCTCTCAGACAGACCCCTTGGTGACAAAAATCCTGATTGGCTAATTAAGAAAAATGACTACAATTTATTGTGTGTGCTCCATATGCCAGATTCTGTTCAAGTACTTTACATATACACTACATTTAACCTTCAAATTCTCTGAGTCACTGGAAATGGCTCAAGACACAGAGCAGGAGAGGGTCCTGCGGAGCAATAGTTCTCAAAGAATGATTCGGGACCATCAGTAGCACCCTGAAATTGCTGGAAATGCTGATTAACTTCATGGACCCTGCCACACAGAACCTCTTAGGCTAAGCCTATGGAAATTCATCTCAGTAAAGCCTTTATATAAATTCTTTTGCATGATAAGTTGAGAACAATTACTATTAAGTTAGAATAAGAAGGGGAGGGTCCAGTATATGTCAATAAAAGTCCCCAAAGTATTTTTTACTGAATTTGACGAGTTGATTTTAAAATTCATTTGCAAAATTCAAGAATAGTGGCAACATTTTTACAAAAGGTTCAAGGTGACATTTGCCCTACCAGATAATAAAATATTCTATAAATTTGTAGAAGTTAAATCTGCATGTTGCTATACCAGAATAGACAAATCAGATGAATAAAAGAGAGCATAACAAACTCTTGAACAGATAAGATTATCACGTTAAAACCATAGTGGAAAGAACTAGTTAGTCTACAAATGGCATTGAAAATAGCTATCTATTTACATAGAAACACATGCCTATAGTGCATCATACAAAATAATTATTCCAGATGAATTTTAAGATGGTGAAAAGAAATTATATGAGTGTTAAAATGAAATACAGGGGGCCTGGGGATTTAGCTCAGTGGCATAGGTGCCTGCCTGGCAAGTGCAAGGTAGTGAGTTCGATCCCTGGTACCCCCCCCCCAAAAAAAGAAATACAGAAATTGTTTAAACTTACCAGAGAAGACAATAATTTGTTATGTGATACACAAAAAGCAAAGCAATGTAAGATTGAGAAATTTATATAACAATGACTTATACATACTTAATACTCAATCTCAGTTTCTGACACCATTATCTAATTAAAGGAACTAGGATTCCTTAAAGAAATGGACTGCAGTACTGGGGTAGAAAACATTCAAAATGAGCTTAGAGCATTTTATATGGCCAGAAAGTGAGTCAAAGATAAAACACACAGATGCGTACACACAGACACACACATACACAGACACACACATACACACTCTAAAGTATTTGTTTTTGTTTTATTTTGTCTGGGAGTACTACAAATTGAACTCAGTACCTCACGCAAGTTCTCTACATTTAAGTTGTTTTGATACAAATGTTGATTGAAACCATTCATAATAACCAATGCTGGATAATTTGAGCAATAAAATAAAGTAATATTGAATGAGTATAGCCCACACTTTACAATGACCATAACTGTATACTGATATTAAAAAATGATTAAATAAATAAATAGGAGAAATAATACGGGGAACCTAAAATTGTCAATACAGAAGAATTCCTATAATTTATAAAGATAGTGCCTAATTCCCCACTCCTTAAGTATGGCCTGCATAATGACTTTTATTAAAGGGTACAGTATTGTGTTATTTACTTTTCTCTCATTACTGGGACATAATACCCAACACCCAGAATTAAAGAAGCAAATTTATTTAGCTCACAGTTTGCGGAGGTTTCAGTCCATAATGAGTTGGCTCCAAGGCAGGTTGGATGGCACAGGGACAACAGTTCCAGGCAGCAGAAGACAGCAAAAGCAGCAAGAGCACAAAAGGGGCAGAACAATCCCTTTTTCCCCTTAGGTTGTGTGCAAGCTACCTTCCCTTGGACAGGTGTATCACTCACACCATCTCAGTGCCCTCCTCTTGCTCAGGAATGAGGATGTTTACAAAGGGAGAATCCTGGCCCCCTGTTGAGTCACTTAGTTAAACTTTTAAGCTTCACAAGTTGACACAGTGAACAACATCCTAGAGTGGTAGGGGCATGTCCTCCACACCCTAGGGTGAGTTACTTAGTTAAGCTTCTAGACTTCTCAAGTTGATACAATGTATATCAATCATTACAACTATGGAAAAGGGAGAAAAGAAACCTAATCCTACAGAGGAGAAATACTGCCTCAGGTACTTGTCAAGTAATACCCCATCCAGTAATTAGTGTTAATTTAATTTCCTCAGTAATAAGTCACGTGATAGCCTGCACCATTCGGATAATATAATGAGAATGGCATACTCTGGTTTTCCTCCCAAGCCAAGCCCCAGTCTAAATCATGATAAAAACACCAAACAAGTCCCAATTGAGGACATTATATAAAATGCCTAATGAGTACTCCTCAAAACATCAGCATCATCAAAAACTAGGAAACTCTTGGAAAATTCACAGTTACAAATGCAGGAAACATGATGACTACAGTTCATGTGCTAGTGTGTGTGGAAGTGTCAAACCAAAAAAAAAGATATTTGACAAAAATGAAGGAAATCTGAGTAACACCATGGATTTAGTAAATAATAACTCATTGAAATTGTCTTATTGATTATGACAAATATGTCACACAGATTTAAGGTATTAACAATTGGGAAACTAAGTATAGAGGATACAGGACCACCCTATTATCTTCACAATTTTTCTGTATATCTAAAACTACTCAAAAATAAAATATTTGTTTTTAAAACCTCAACTTCTATGCAACAAAGGCACTTTTTTTTTTTATCGGTACCAGGTATTGAACTCAGGACCGCGCTCTTGCAAGGCAGGCGCTTATGCTGCTGAGCTAAATCCCCAGCCCCAATAAAGGCGCTCTTAAGAATGTCAAAATATAAGAACATAAAACAATGAGCTACTACATTGTATTGACCAAAATTTCAGCTGTTTGGAAAAAAAAGTTTCTGTATATTTCGGAGACAGTGTAAATTGGCAGAACCATTTTGGAGGGCAGTTGCCATTGGATTTTTTTTGGGGGGGTACCAGTGGTTGAACTCACAATCTCACATTTGCCAGACAAGTGCTTGTGCCACTGAGCTAAGCCCCCAACCCCTGCTATTGGAATTTTAAAATGTACATTTCTAGATATTTAGAGATATACTGCTTTTACTATGTAAAAAGGAGCAGAAAAGGGTACTGGAGCAGCATTTTTTTTTTTTTTGGTGAAGCATCTTTTTTTTTTAAAAAGCACACAAGTAAAATCATTTAACAAAAGGAAAATAATTAAATGGGTCATGGAATAATAACGTAGAACATCATATTTCATTGTCTCCAGGATGTCATCAATTGTAGAGATCATTATTTTGTGTATCATTAAAAAAGAAAAATGCTCCTAATTAAATAATGACACAAAGCTTTCCTGTCATTTGTAATTTTCATTTTGTATTTTTTTAAAAAGCTATTTGAGGCTTAAGACAGATTTTTAATTCCATATCATCCTTGTGCATACATTAAAAGGAAGTATTCATAAAATAAATTAAGACTTTTTTTTGAGACAGGGTCTCACTAGGCAGTTCAGGCTGGCCTCAAACTCACAGTAGGTTTACTGCCTCAGCCTCCAGAGTGCTGAAATTACAGGCGTGCACCACTGTGCTTGGCTGATTAAGACATATTTAAATCCTCTTCTCAAAGTCAGATACTTCTGAATAATGTGTAGACTCAAGAATCATCAATGCTCCAGGCTACTAACCTCCATTCTCCAAGTTTTGACGCATAACCAACAGGCAGTGACAACTATATCACTATTACTGCCCAGGTAACAGCAACTATAAGATGCATACCAATTTTAGAGACTGTAAAATGTGAACGTGAAAACGTACCTTAGAACAATGAAACAAGACTGATTGAGTATGGTGACACACACCTGTAATCCTAGCACTCAGGAGGCTGAGGCATGAGGATTGCTACGGGTTTAAGACCGGCTTGGGCTACATAGTAAGTTGATTACCAGCCCAAACTATATAGCAAGACCCTGTCTCAAACCCTACCTCACCCTCCAAAAAAGAAAGAAATAAACAATAATAAAACAAGGGTTATATGTAGCAGTAAAGAAACCAAGGACTTTCATATGAGCCACCACGGAAAGTTCTAATTCTCATTGCCAAGAAAAGGTAGTAAGTTGTAAAAAAACAACAAGCAGTATGAGCATATTTATGGAAAAAAGCAAAACAGATCTCTGCATTTCTTTGGCAGACGCTGAATTTGGCCACCTGAAAACGCACAACTCTCCTTTACTGTGCCACTCTGTACTTTAGATATTTGACAGGTAGCTTTCCTGGTTGAGAGATCACCGAGCAAAGTCGTGGAGTGTGAATTGCAGGCAGACACTCCCCTAGGCTAGGGGTGGTGAATCTATCGCATGCGTTGTGTTTTATTTTTCTTTAAGACAAAAGGTATTAATGTACGAGTTGTTTTTTTCTAAACCAAAACCTTAATATTTAGGTTTAATTTCAGTGTGGGACTTTGCAGTGAATAAGTGGGTTTTGGGTTGCAGTTTGGGCACTTGTCTCTAAAGTGTTCCCCATCACTGCCTAGGCCTTCTTTCCTGAATGAAAATATAAAACTGCACAAGGTGACTTTTGGCATTTCCTATTTGGCACACATTCCTGGATACGATTTGGATACGATTCCTGGAGAAGCAGCAACTGCCTTGTGATTGCAGAGACAAAAGCCAAATGCAGGGGAAACAAAATGAAAGACACAAAGAGCCAGGGCTACAGGTGACTGAGTTTAGCTGCCCACACGGCCTACTGTGCCATTACTGCCTGCGAGCTTTTCTTCTTTTTCATTTTGTGGACTTTCATACTGCTGTGCAATCATTATCACCATCCATCCCCATACAGTTTCCTCATCCCACACTCTACTCATTAACCTCCAGTACCCCACCCTTGCTCCACTCCCAGCTCTGGCAACCACCATTCCCTTGTCTGTGTCTATGTGTATGACTACCCCAGGTGCCTCCTCTAAGTGGAATCATAGAATATGACTTCTTCTTAGGATAATGTCTTCCCATGTGCTTATCCATGGTGTAACATGAATCAGGATTCCATTCTTATTAACGTGTGACTAAAATCCCATTGTACCTACATACCATATTTTGTTTATCGTACACATAGGGATATTTTGGATTGTTTCTTTTGGGTTACTTGTTGAGTGAGACTAATAAACTTCTTCCTTTTTTGAGGTTTTTGCTCCACTGTAGTAAAATAAAATTCCTAACTACTGTAACACATATATGTGTAGAGGTACATGAATAAAAAGATCTAGAGAACATGCACTATGTAGGTTAACTCTGAAAGTGAGCAGATGGGGAGGAAACATTTTTCCCCTCTTTCATAACATTTTCAAGTACTGCATGAGGTGGAAATAGGGAAATTATCAAAGTATGATTCCATAAATCGCATGGTTTGTTGCCACATGAAGGGAATTTTTCTTAAACTCACAGTGCTTACAGAAAGGAAGATTAACAAGAACAAAGAATTATTCTTATTCCTTTGCCCTTATTGTTCTATAAACAGTGAGTGAGTTCCAAAATTATTGATGTCTAATTTCTCACTCAGGATAGATGCAGTCCGCTGTGGAAAGTAAAGTCCAGCTGAAGTTTGAAGTGCACCTTTATAAGGGTGCTTCTCAGGAGAAATCGGCTTGACCGCTACAGCAGAGATCTATCACTACACATCCTGAGTGCTACAGACGAGAGTGGTTTCAAAGCTTCTCAAGGCCAAGAGCATAATAGCTCCCTCTTTCAGCTTGAGTTTCTGAAAAATGGCCGACTGTGTAGCCTTTCACACTGTCCGTACCCTCTTGACTTCTAGGGAAGCAGCCAGTACACTGAGCCTGCCACAGCCTAAGGCAATGGTAGCAAACCTATGGCACACGTACTATTGTGTTTTTCCTTTAAGACAAAAGACGTAGAGTTGTTTTTTTCTAAACTAGAGCTTTGGGATTCAGGTTTAACTGCAGTGTTGGTACTTTGTGATAAGTTGGTTTTAGGCTGCAGTTTGGCACTTTATCTCTAACAAGCTCGCCATCACCGGCAGAGTAAATTCTCAAACTGTGAGTTCGAACTCTTGAGTTTACTGGATTTTGAACTTCGGTAGTTGAAGTCAGCAACATGCATACATGCGTGTGTGTGTGTGTGTGTGTGTGTGTGTGTGTGTGTGTGTTAAAATTTGATGTAACATTCCAGAGGGGAGAAGTAGTTCACTCCAAATTTTCACATATGGGAGATGTCCATTCTTATATAAAACATCAAAACAAAATACAAAACAAAAACATCATGCAGCAGACTATGTATTTAGGATCATTTCAAGCCTACATAACAACCCACCTTAGGGTTTTAAGTCACTTAGAACTGTAAGTTATGCTTTCTTAGATATTTGCCTTAAAGACAAATTAGTAGGAAATATATGTAGAGTTAATCATATTAGTATGACAATAGCTTCTTTAATATAATATCAAATAAGTGAAAGATTAAAAGTTGGTTTTCTGAACTAGCTCATTAGACTATTGACAATTCTTTTTCCAAATAAATAACCGCTCAATAGCATTTCATAAGTGCATTCATTCATTGAGTGATTCAAAATAGGCTCAATTACTATAATACCAGAAATCAGGGTAACATAATTTTTGTAAATTTGGTCTCTTTGGTGTTCATAAAGTTTTTTGTAATGCAGTAGTTTCCTGGGTAAGGCATTCTTTTACTTTATCTAACTTAAGGTTAATAGACTTAAGGTTCTATTGACATCTATCATTTTGACATTAGGAATATTGATAAGGAATATTTCATTTGTACATTTGATTATTCCATATCTTCAATCAACCTAGAAAAGTATGCTTTACCTCCTATGGTTAAGTTTGTGTTTTGTTTAAATTTCATGCAATTATATAACTCAAAATCTTGGTTATTGCATCTATTCCAGTATGTGATATCAGTAGGACTTCTTGAGCATGTAATCATAGTCTAGCTGCCAAGAGTATTAGTTATGGGTATATTAAGTGTTAGTACCATAGTCATAGGTACTTGCACCATTAGTATTTTAATAGGTCTGAGCTTATACAGGTGTCATGGTTCCATGAAACTGATGTGCTAGGATATGATATCAACTGATTAAAATAGGAGCTTGAAGCCAGATGTGGTGGTACACGCTTGTGATTCTAGCACTCTGGGAGACTGAGGCAGAAAGAGTAAAACTTTTTTTTTTTGAGACGAGGTCTTGCTATATAGTTCAGGCTGACCTTGAACTCACTATGTAGCCCAGGCTGGCTTTGAATCCCCCAGCAATCCTCCTGCCTCAGCTTCCCAAATTCTGGGATAACTGGCTTATGTTGCCATGCCCAGCTAGAAGCACAATTTTGAGTTCAGTCCAAGGAATTTAATGAAACTGTACCTCAAAATGAAATAGAAAAAAGGCTGGAAATGTAGCTCAGCCCAATACAGAGATTAGGAATTCAATCTCCAGTACCAAACCCTACCAAACAGAACAAAAAAAGCACTCTCCTTTAAATGATAGGATTCTAATTTTACATACATGTAAGGAGTCATATCTATTAGGATATACTGAGTCCCCACAGTGACCAGCCCAGATTGCAGGTGGTGGCCAGGTGAGGACTCACCAGAGACATGCAGCCAGGTTGCAGGTTATCTGGTCAGCATCATCCCTCCCTCCCTTTCTTGTCACTACCTCAGAGTTGTTAGAGGGGTTGAAATGAGTTGCCACAGGTAAAATAGCAAATGATATAGGAACTTCATAAATGGCAGTTGTTAACGTGGCTTCATCCAAGGAATATTGTTCTTGAGGAAAATGACCGAGCAGTTCTAGCGAGAGGGTATGGGGTTTGACCCAAAACACTGATGCTTTTTTCCACATTCTTGAGAAGAGTGTTGATTCCTGCCTGAGAGGCTTTGGAGGGAGGGTAGAGATCGCACTAGCAGGAGGCAGAGAACCTTGAACTCTGCAACCTGCTTCTCACATCCAGGCCTGAAGGCTGCTCTTCTGCTTTGGCTCTGGAACTGCACCAAGAGACTTCCTTGCCTCTGCTGAGGACCAGACACAAGTGTAACATTTGTACAGTTACATCAGTGATTTTCACAAGTTGATCACATGCATGCAGTTGTGTCTCCAACCCTATCAGGCTGCTTCCTGGTGACACCTCTTGATGTAACTAACCACTGTCCAGTTCTAGGAGTATTCTGTGAATGGACTTAAATGTTATACATTTGTTGTGTCTGGCTTCTTTGGCTCAACAATATGTTCATGAGATTTTTATTACATGCATTTGCACATGGTTCATTTTCATGATTGAGATGATTCCAATGTGTAAATAAACTACATATTATCTGAAAAAAGATACACCAAGTCAGTTTTGAACTAGTGAAGTCTACTGTGATCATAAGTCTGGGGACCAATATGCTCCTGCAATCATTTTTTTTTAATGGTGCTCCTCATATCCCTTAATTTACAGCATCTGACATTCGTTCCTAATGGAAAAATCAAGTGTATCTGCAATTGCTTACTGTTTTCAGCATTTTCTCAAACAGCTTTATGAAACACACCCAAGGCTTTCAAAGTTTCTTTTAAAGAACTTTGAATGTCATCAATTGAATTTGTAATAGTATTTAGATCTAACACTTAATAAAACTTTCATTGCGTAGATTTCAATTTTCTTCTGATTTTTCTCAAAATTTTGAGAAGAAGCAGTTTGATAGAGAACTGTGAGGCAGAGCCTATTCATCTCATCTCCAATTAAACACCAATACAGGTGTCAGGATGAAATGGAGGGGTTGTCCTACTTTTAGAGAATCAGTTGTAATCCAGGAATTAAACTGGGTTCACAATTGTAAATATTTAAGTGCTCTTGTTGAAGCTTGGTGTCTTCTTTATTAAGCCTTACAATGATTGGTGACAGAAACACACTAAATGTATCCCTGGTCATTGGCTCTCAGAGTGTTGGTTTGGAAATAGATTGAATCAAATAATGACCTACTGTAAAAATAACATGTGTGTCATGGTTTATGTTGGTGACCCCCAGGCCTCATGTATTTGCATTGTGCATTTGTGACTGGTTCACTGTCCAGTGCTTGGATTGGTGGTGTCAGTGCTATACCCTCCTAGGGGGTGGAGCCAGGATGTGATGTAATAGCAGGAATAAGGGGTGTCCCTCTCTTGCCAGTTTCCACCTTGCTGTTTTGCAGTCGCTATGAACTGCGGCCCTGCCATGCCACCCTGCCTTGGAGCCAACTGAGTATGGACTGAAACCTCCAAAAACTGTAAGAAATAAACCTTTCCTTTCCCAACTTTGGGCATCAGGTATTTTGTCTCAGCGATAAGTAAAAAGTAACTAAGACAATGTGTAACTAGGGTAAAGGTTTTATCATCAACTTTATTGCAATAAACTTTACAAGGTTGACCAGTTGTTTAAAAAGCTACACATAAAGTTCATGGATTTGCTTTCGTTGATAGGCATATATACATTGTACACTGTCAATCATGGATGTTTTAAATAGTTAAGATATCACTAGAGTTAATTCAGCCCACAATTTTCTATGTGAATGTGCTGTCACAATACTTACGTTCCACCCACAGTCATATCCTATAACACCTGACAGACTTGTTACAGACCATGAGGTAAATTCATCTGTATATGCAGTCAGTGAAACAGAGACTGTATTCCACATGCTATCAGATAATATATCAGATTTCTTTTTAGCTTTCCAAACTAGGTGGTCTGTTGTGGTAAAATTCTATATCATTGAGGTAGTATTATCCCAAAAGGGAATGCTAGGAGGTTGTTTTAATTATAAATACTTGTAACTAGTATAATGTTGAATATTATAGTAAAAGTGAAACACACGAAGTTTCAGGTTTCCAGAGTGTGTTGATATTAGACTATTTTCCTGAAGTATTATTAAAGAAGTTTACACCATATCATACATGGTGTCAAAGAAAATTGCATGTGTAAAATTTATAATAGTGTAAGACACAAGCAACAGCAGCTACCATTAAAATCTGTTTTACTGCTGATTTAGAGATGTTTGTAGAAGCATTATTATATGATATATACAGAGTAAATATATTTATAACAAGTAAATAAAGATATAACTCGTCCCCATGTGTCAGATCCCCAGAGATGTTGAGTACTAACATTCTGTCACACAGAAGAGTTGCATACTGTAAGTGATATTTCCAGGTCATCTATAATTAGGTATCGCAGTCACAGCATTTTGCCAAAATGAATTTGCTAGTGTATATAATACCTTTTAATTTTATCTTCATTTTTATTGCTTCTTTTTTGATAGATATAGATACACATAGGTAGGTTATATACACATAGGTAGGTTATAGCACTATATTTTTTCTTCAAATTTTGAAAGTAATGTACCTGTGGGTATGCTGTGGATATATTGTTAGATATGCTTATATGTGGTATAGGTTAATGTTGGTGAAAATAAGAAGGCAAGTTCTATGTTGCCAATTTAGTTGACAGTAGGACAGATGTTGAATGTAGCTGGGTTAAAGACAAATGAAGAAATGGCTAACACAGTAATCATATATGATTAAGTTATTATAAAAGAATAAATCAGACAATTCTGATAGCAATAAAGTAATATTGTTATCATTTGTAGCCATATAATCTCAGAGAACATCTAAATGAAAGTTTTGTATATATGGCAAAGATAAAATGTTGGTGTTAGTACATGATATATTTTTAGTGTAGTTAGTGTTTCATTATAGAATGTTATTGGGAATAATGGTGTGCTAGTTATAATGGAAGTGCTTTGAGTATGTCATTTATATTGCTGTCTGCAGTGTTTCCTTCCTCATAATATTCATAATTTACATGGAGACAGTCTTAATGTGAGCCAATAATAAAACTACTGCCACACTGCTAAGTGGTACATGCTTTTAGAGGAAACTCAAGATACCACTCACATAGTCTATGTGTGGAGGTAAGAACCATAATCATTTTGTTTTCAACTAGTAAGTAAAAGGTATTTAAAGGGCATCCTCCATTAGTGAAGCATTCTTGAATAGTATCAAAAGATTCCACTGGATCAGCTGGGACTAAGCATATATAATCTCATTTTTACATGCTTAAAATATCTGGTGTGATTTTATCAGTGAGATATATGAACATATCTTCGAGCCATATGTTTCATTCTCTCATGGCAGGGGAGGTTAAAATGATAAGCAAACAGATCCTTGCATGGTATAAAGCTGCTTCAATCATAACACGATTTTCACAGGATAAACTGTGTGCAGCCTGGCTAATATTGCCCAACCCTGCTTGGTCAATAATCAGCTTCAATATTTTCCTTCATATTTCAGCAGTGAAACAAAGGAGTTAAGAGTAACAGGAAGTTGTAGTAGAAACAGTGTTGCTCCCGTTAGTAACAGTAACTGAGAGTGCTAATATCAAAATCTGTTTTAAACAAAGCATAAAAAGAAAAGGGTTCTAGATGCCATTATTACAGATGAATATTTATGACAATATTTATTAATTCTTAAAGGATTCAAGCTAATTCCTAGGCATCTGGCTGAGCAACAGCAACAAACTGTTGCCTGACACAAAGAGTGGCATATGACAGTTGGTTACAGGAAGCCTAGAGCCCATTTCACATATATACTATAGCCGTTTTACTATAGTGTGACACAACACTTAAATAAAATTAAGGCAGACTTTTCATAGGCTTTGAATAGTATCCCAAGTTTCACCTATTTCACCGTCAAATTTCAGGAAAAGTAGTTACTACAAGAGCAGAGCAAGAGGTTACAACAGGAGGAGGCTCAGATGATTAATTTAAATCAGGTATTGTCAACAGGATCTTCTTCCAGTTTGGTCATGCTGTATTCTACTGAGACAGAAGCTGCTGTCTGAATACCTTCTTGGCTTTTTTCAGAATTCTCTCTGTTGAAAAGATTCCCATTCCAGTCAGTTTGAGAATGGAAGAGCTGGGATGAGAAGTAGCTAGTTAACAAGGTCAAAAGATGGGGTCAACAAGTCTGCATATGATACTACTGTATTTTCCACAGAGTTTTGTGTTCCAGTTTAGAAAAGAGTATTTAAAATAGTATAGCAGTTCTCAGTGTTGTTATTTGTTCAATGTCAAGCATGATCCAAAATTGAATATCTCTCGTTATGTTAATGTTTTTAGAAGCAAGTCCAAAATATTAGTAGAACTTGTAATTGCTTCAAATCTATCAGCATTGATTTAGAGGATTAAAAAATATCATTGCATTCAAGGTCATTTTATAATAAATTTCAAGATGATTGTAGATTTCCACTTTGTACATGTGAACACATGAGATCTACATCTTTAATTTGGTGTCAGATACCTTTACATTCTGTCACCAAGTATATTTTCATAGTAGCAGAGGCAATTAATTTACCTGTAGAAAAAGTGTTATGCTTTCTAATTAAGATTTTCATATTCATGATAATCAGCTCTAGTCTTACAAGTAAGATTGTTGGTGCTGGTAATGTTTCTTAAGGAGCATAATAATTTGATATGTACAGATTATGATTCTGTCAACTGGCATTTCAGAGTGTCCTGATTGGTGATGTTCTTTGTATGCTGGTGTTTTTCAATATGATATTTATGAGTACGTATGTATTTTTAATTTCTGTAATTGAGGTGGGGTTGTGTGTGTTGATAATGTTTGACATTACATTTCTGAGAGAAAGGAGAGTTTATTCCAAGTTCTCACATATAAGATCTGACCAAACAAAAGCTCAAGCTCCAAAAGAGAAACATCATATAGCAAACTACAGCACTGTCTTGTATTTCCTTGTACTTTTATGCCCTCTGATAGTTTCTAGTTCCCAAGTATTGCTAGTATAATAGTAGCATAGAAAAAATCCTGACACAAAGAATTCCACATTATGATCACTACTGTATAATTCATAATATTGTATGTATTCATTTATTGTAAACAGAATAGCACTTACCATTCATTAAATTTTTTCTACACACCCAGCTCTCCGCTAAGTCCCATGAGGTACATGACTAACTGTTACAAGCTCCATTTGATACAGGGAGATATTGAAGCTTAGATAGACACTTTGTCCAAGGCTACAACATCACACAGGGTCAGAACACACGTACAGTTTGGGTCTCGCTACTAAGGACCAGTTCTTCACAATTAACTGTAATTTTACCAAAGGAAAACCAACAGACACAAAGTGAGCAGTAAAATGCACACTATGTGTAAACTCAGGTGTGACCCTAATGGGCTCTCTTTGAGTACCCCCCTCCAAATTGCTGTCCAAACCGTTTTCGTCTTTCCTCCTCACCTCAGCGCTGTCCCCATAGGGGCGCTCCTCCTCCAGCCACTGGTTCCTAGCACGCATGCGCACTGAGACTCAGAAAGCAAGGATTAACCGGGTCTCAGAGAGAGCGCGCTGGCTCGGGGAGAGACGCCCAGTGGGGCCGCGCGGCGGTGGGCGGGGCCTCAGGGTAGGAGGCCGAGGGCGCTGGATTTGGGCTGCGGAAAGAATGGCTGAGTCCATTCTTCTCAAGTGGATGGCGTCGCAAGAAGTTTGAATTGCACAAATGTTTCATTCACTCACCCACTATTACAGAAATCGTCTGTCTCTGCTGTGTGCGGCTGCCACCTGGCGCGAAAACTATGCTCCCTGCTCTCTCTCCCTTCATGGATTCCCGCAGACGCAGGGGATTGAGGAGACGTTGAAGATGTCCGTTGACCCCACCCCACCCCCACTACTCATAAATGAGAATTCTTAATACAGCAAAAGAAAAAGCATGCCAGTCAGGGTTCCTGTCTGCACCTAGCAGTGGAGTGGCACCCAGGTTGTCTCCACGCTTGCTATTCCCGTCTCCTGCATTCTCCAGGAAACCTGTTTCTGCCACCTGTACATTTTGCATCCTAGAGTCATGGAATTGCCTTTTTGTTGTCAGTGTCCTCCGAATGCTGTCTAACCCAGGAAGGTGAGGACTGGAGCTTGCTCATGATCGCCTAACACAGAGCCTGTCCCATGGAAGACTCGGCTTTGTAGCTATAAATATTTACAGTGGGCTATGTGGTGAGTGGCATGCAACAAGGAATGCGCTCAGTCCTACAGCCTAGTAGCTTGCACTGTAGTGGGGCAGAAGACTCCACCACAATATAAAATCAAGAAAGGAGACATTCATGAAAGGAGCGAAGAGCTAGGGACGTGCCAGCAGAAGCAAATCCTTGAGCCTTATGCTGGTTCCCAGGGAGAAAGCAAAGGAGGAAGGGAAGGAAAGCGATTTTTTTTAAAATGCAAATTTAATCTATCTCTGGATGACTAACACCTGTTAATGGCTTAGTACCTTTGTTTTAAGGACAAAGATCAAAATGCAAAGTGGGCTATGGTGTGTCCTGCCAACGTTTCCAACCGTCTTTCACTGTTTTCCCCCCTTGTTTTCGCTTCACCCACTGATCTACTTCCAGTTGCTCACTCCTCCCTCCCACAGGGACTACACACTTGCTTTCCCCTCTTATTAGTGTGCTCTTTTCCT
>PVJX010026550.1:0-25735 GCA_004027295.1 Dolichotis patagonum | reverse complement strand
GAGGTGATCCATATAAACAGGCCACTGGGACTAGAGCAAGGCCAGTCCAGCAGGTGTCCAGCCTTGATGTTACTTCCTGACAACTACTGCACAGTTGGCTCTGAGAATGTTTCACTTTTAGTGTTCTTAGCAAAACACTGAGACCTTGCATTCAGCCCCATCATGCATGTCCCACATTTTACTGTGCATAAATAAAAACGCAGACTGTGCTGGGCTACTGCTGTTTCTCCATCAGAGAGGCCAGGTCCCAACCAGCCCAAGCTTTCCTTTCATTATGTGTCTAGTTTTGTTTTTTTTGTTTTTTTTTTTTTTTAATCTCCTATCACCCATCTCGAGAACCCACTGGCTGTGAAAGTTGTGGCAGTAAAATAAATTCAGTATTATGACACATGACTGATTCCACCAGACTGTCATTCAGTCTTCCTAGTAAATGCACGTTTCAGAGCGTTCAGCCTCTCCAACCTACTTGCTGAGAAGTCCTGGGTTTCTCTTCTCATTCTTGCTACAAACTACATCCAGGTTTTCAGCAAAACAATTGAAAATGAGAGCATCATAGAATCTTTTTCTATGCTATTTTTGAGGTGTAAAATTAAAAGACCAATATGAAAACACATTATATGTAAAAGGAGTCATGAAAGACACTTTGAGTCACTTCAGTAATAGGAAGCAGGACATAAGCATCTCAGAGACGAGTTTGCTGTTTCGCGTTTCAAGCAGTAGAAGTTCAGTTCAATAAGAAATGAACTCTAATCTCTAAATTTCTTTGGATTAAAGTGGTATGTTTTACACAGATTTTGAATAAATTAACACTGTACATTTAAAGCAGAAATCAGACAAGGAAGGACTCTCAGAGAGAACTGTTTTAATTCTTTACTGGAAATTTTGAAATAGTCACCTCAGGTATATCTGCGACTCAAATACATCTTCATTCTTGAATATTCAAATGGGAGATATTTACCAGAGAAGAAAGATACGAATTCCAATTCCAATAACATGTGTTTTTAAATTCTATTTCTCACTCCTTTTCTTGTATTTATGATCTTCTGCTTTCCTTATTTTGAATTAAAAAAAAAACAAAGAAAGACCTGGGGTAGTGTGGAAAAAGTAGGAAGATTTCATGGTTATAGTTTCTATTATTCCTTTAATCATGTGGTTCTTAAGCTTGGTACACCAAATCATCTGGGCAATCTGTTAAAAATACAAACCCTTAAATACAGGTACAAATCCAGAAAAGTCAGAAGCAGTCGGTCTGAGTGAAGGGTATCCATTCCTCACAAGTTCTTGGATAATGTTCATGATGTTGGATTGACGAATACACATGGAAAATGAGTATTTTAGTACTTGCTTTGGAATTTAAGCTCCAAACTCCAACTGTCATAATGATGATTTTATATCCTTTGTCAGCTCTGGTGTGTGTGTGTGTGTGTGTGTGTGTGTGATCCCAGAGAATTCTTAGAGGAATAGTAGTGGTGAAAGTCAAGATACAGCACTTCGGACTCTTACACAAATGTCACCTTTAATCTAATGTTAAGTGTGGTGGGTAAAGAAAATGGCAACTTGCAACAGTCAGCTGAAAGGAATCAGCATGGTGCTGGGTGCTGAAGTTCACCCGAGGACATTTATCAATAGTATAAATAGAGGGAGGGAAAAATGGTGTGCTGTTGATTCTCTTGGAGAAACTTGTCACACTGGCTTTTCTGTTATAAAATCAGCTGTTTTAGTTCTGAGAGGCACTCAGGTCCCTGCCATTGCTAAGGATGGCTGTTATTCTCTCTGGTCCATAACTTGAGATTCCTAGTAGTAGTGTAGATTTCTCAATCTGCTGGCACAGATCCTTTGTCCTGATAGCAGAGACTTTCTAGCTTCCATCGCTGGTCTTTGGGCCTCCCCAGTGCATATCCTTGATACAGATTTGGTGAGACATTGTGGGTACTAGGCCTCCATCTGGACTTGTGGAGAACATTGTCCTGAACTCTATCTTCAGCTGGACTTGTACAAGATATTATGAGATCCAGATCCTCAGTTAGATTCTTTGAGTCTCTAGTTCATGCACAGAACTCCTCTACTCTTTTTTTTTTAATGTTACTGGGAATCAAACTCACAACCTCACACCTGCCAGGCAGACCTTGCACCTCTGATCTGCATCCCTGCCCCATTCTGCACTCTTTTGCATTTGACTCTCTGAATGAGTATTATAAAATAATCTTACAAATTATGTGTCCTGTATTGAATCTATTCCCTTGTAAACTCTTACTACCATACTAACCAACCCACACACTGCTTTTTCTTTCTCCTTTCTCTGTTTCTATATTCCTATTATTCATTAGTCCTACTCTAACTTGGAGTTCTTAAACACATTTCATTTTCTGAGTTGTGTTTCAATGTCTTTTTTTTAGTTTCTTTTTTATTAGTATATGTTTGTTATACATAATAATTTCATTCATCCTGGGGAATTGATACATATATATATATATATATATATATATATATATATATATATACCATATCTTAATCATTTTTAATTCCCTCATCTCCTTCCTGACTGCTCATCTTAAGGTCAAGAATACTGCCTAAAACAGAAAGTAACTGTTTTCATGTGTCATGAAGAAACAAAAAGACAGAACTCTCTGCTATGAGATAATCCATTTTTTTCTGTGCTTTAATATGCAGAGACCAAGAGAATGTTTTATACACTCCCAATATGTCTGCATAAACAAACTTCCTATTTTTAGCAAAGAGGAGCTGGAGAGGATGTGGAGGTGTTAGGAGCTGGTGGAGGAAGGACGCAAGGGAGGTGCCTCGCACCAGTTTCTAAACAGAATTGTGCTGGGAGCTTCCACAGTGCATTGGCTGCACATCAGAGTCCACTGTGGAAACTTCTCTAGTTGCTCCACCTTGAGCTTCACACCTGTTGTATCTGGTTCAGTGGATCTCATTTCATAAATGAGGAAAATGAGAAGATTTACTTAATATCACATATACTACATAGTTTGGTTTGAAATTCATTTGCCTAAAACAGCCTGTGCTGTTTTCCCATCTGCTGCAGCTCTTCAAAGTTTATGCTGATGAGTCTCTCAAGAGACAGAAAACTGATCCTTTATCCCCTCACTTAACACTGACAGCAGTGCTTGTACGTGAGACTCCAGGGTAAAAGGAATATTATCCCCATTTGGTTCCTAACACAGCCCCAAAGTTCTAAAGCAGGAAAGGTACATAATGCTTCCCTCTTCTAGAGAACAGACCTCTTCTGCAAATAGTCTACATATCTTAGTACTCCAAAGACACACTTTATAAAAGTCCAGGTGTTCACAGACACTCTACAATCAATTTCAACCTTGGGTAATTGCATTCTTCCTATCCAAGGGCAGTTTCAACAGGATATGATATATTTTGCTTTTGGTTGCTGTAAGTACCAATAGCTCAAGAAGTACTGTTATAGCAATTCACTTTATCCCAGATAGTGGCTGACCTCCAGGGAGCTCAAGACACTTCATTGTTAGTTTCTTATTAGTTATCAAAATTGAGGTCTTCTGCAGAAAATAGAAAGCCTTATTACTTCCATTTTACAGATAAACTAGTCAAGGCCTAAAGGCTAAATGATTGTTTTGTAGCCTCACAGAATCCAAAGCCCTTGTGTTTCTCAGGTCAGAATTTAAGAACCAGAAATAAAAACAAAACCTAAATCTTGCTATATGAAATATTTGTCATGTCATCTCCAAAACTGAAAGAAAGTACAACTTTCTTCCTAGAAAATTCTTCATAACTTATAATTGATTCACAGAGTAAGAAAACTTCTTCATCTCATTTTTCATTATTGGATCTTTTTAGTAGAGTTAGTTATAGGAATATTAAATACTAATTGTTATCATTTAGATTTAAAATGTGCCCCAAGTCTTAGTTCAGAATTGGAACTTTTGGAAAGTAGTTGGGTCATGGGAATGCTGGGATCGGTCAAGGTCACTGGGGCATGACCTTGAAAGATGTATTCTTATCCCAGGCCCCTCCCCTCTCTCTCTGCTTCCTGGCTGTCCAGGGGTGAATATTTTTCTTTTGCCATCCTCTTTGCCATGGTACCTCTGCCTTAGAGGGCTGAAATCCTAAAACCATGGTCCGAAACTCTAAAAACTGTGAGTTGAAATAAAACTCTCCTCATTAAGTTATGAGTATCAGGTATTTTATCTTAGTGATAGGAAACTAACATACCAGCTTTAAAAAAGGTTAACTTGTATTTTTCTTTTGCAGAAATGATCAGCCATGTTCAGAAAAGTCATCTTAGATTTGTTGCTTTCTGAAAGGATATATAAACTAGAAACTTTGTGCAAGGTTTTTTATACTTATTTTTATCTTTGAAATCACTGTGGTTATATTTAATTACTGACAATTCCTAACAGGACAAATCAATTATAGGTTAATTTTTCCCTAGAGCTTCCCTTGCTAACTTCTAACATAATGATCATCAGACCACTTTCAAGTTGTCTATTTACTTGTCTGAGTTTCTGGAGGGTAGAAACTTTTATTTTTATTTTTTGCAGTGATAGGTTTTGGGCCCACGATATTACACATGCTCAGCAAGCATTCTACCACTGAGTTTCACTCTCAATCTCTTGAAATATATTTCTTCTTTAGCAGTGTATACTAAGTACACAGAAGAGTGTCCTGTATATAACATGCATTGTCACCTGGTCTACTCCATTTCCTTATGTAGAAACACTCTCTCTCGTTTTACGCTCTGTTTTGTGCCTCATAGGCTGACCAGTGGAGGCTACTGAGGTGCTCCCTTGGGCTTATCAATTGGAAAGCACCCTTGAGATTTGAGAACAGGAGAGAAAGGCTGAGGTAGGCCTTCTCCACCTCGGGGTTGCCATGGGTTAGAACTATCCTTTTAAAAGTCACAAGAAAACAAATCATTGAAATGATATACTTTCCAGGAGCTTAAAATGTATATTAAGCTGAATATGAGAAAAACATTTACGGTGATATATTATGGTCTGTTGTTAAAAAATATATTACTGAGATTGTAATTTTTAAATAAATTTGAATATGTTCATATTTGCATTTTCACTGTATTTACTTTTATTTATTCATGAACATAGATTATACCTATGTATACCTGAAACACTTGATATATATATATATATATATGCTTGGGCATTCTCAGCACGTTTTTAAAAATAATTCTTTGGAAACCCTACAGTCTCCTACATCTCAGTCTTTGTGTCATGACTTGTTACAATCTTAGAGTTCTCTGCAACTGAAAATGGTGTGATTCCAGATTACCCTCAGTTTATAGATCATGAATCTTAATCAATTTCACACTAAAAATATGTGATCAATCTTTAAAAATATACCCGTTAGAAATCTTATAGATGAACTACCAGATAGGATCGAAAATATGATGAATATTTAAATTTAAAATTAATTATTACAGTAAGACACATATTGCCATTAATTCCCCTCAAACAACCTTCCCTTACATCAAACACACTTATTCCATTATTTCTTAAGGGGTAGAGGAAATTTTCTGTCACAGTGTTTATAAGAGGTGTAAGAAAAAAGTGGCAGTGAACACAGCTGACAAGTGTCATCCAGCAGAATATCAGGTTTGCAAAAACCTATGGCATGTGCTCACCCACTTTCTTCATTTGCTCTGGTACCATGTAACTTCCGGCTCTTCCCCAAAACCAAGACCATCACTCAAAGTAAGCACTTTGAATCAGTTCAGCACATTGAAGCAGCCACAACAGTGCAACTAAAACCACTCATGAAAAAAGACTTTTTAGATATATTACCCTACAAAGTAATATATCTGTACTGCAGAATCTCACAGGACATCTTAGCTTTTCTTCTAATATCTACCACAGCTGAGCTAACAGGTGGTGTGTTTGCATCTGTGTTTTCTCCACAGTCTTTGTGCAGGGTGACTTGCACATTGGAGGTATTCAGCACAAAATGTTAGAACAAGGTAAGAAGTCATCTAGTCACCTCTTATGACTAAAACAAGGAACTTCTGCACATTTCCAAGATATAGTCGGATAACTTTCATCTGACACCCTGCTACATCGCAAGACAGTTTAAATGTGCCCTATAACTTGAACAAATTGAGTCCTTCTAAAATTTGTGCTATAATTGAAATCTGTTATCCTGCTCTTCCTTTTTTTTACTTAACTCTTCCTTTTTACCTTAATACATTATTTTTCTGCAAGAATTTTCTTACTGCATAATAATCTCAGTTCATATTCACCTAATTATACTACATTATATCACTCTTCAAATATGAACTCTAAATGTAAGACTGAGGATTAAGATTACTGTACCATGTGCAAGAGTCTTTTCTACTGAACACTATACTTATTTTAACACTGAGTATTTTAACACTACGAAGATGAGTTATACCATAATACTGACCTAAGTGAAAAGGTCTGACTTCTTAACTGAGTTTCTACTATTTTAGATTTTACTCTGTATTGCAGAGAGGCAAAGTGCTGAACAAAACACATAGTGAGTACATATGTAATTTTTATTTGTGTAAAATGCATTCCATAAGCCCTTTTAAGAAAAAGAAAAGAAAAACAAATTTGGTAACACAAAGAAATAATAGGGACAAAAAAGAGATGACATTAAAATTAGATGTGCACATAGGTCAACATTTTAAGAATCTGTAAAGATAATCTGTAATTCCCATAATGTAGACTCACTGCATATTATTATTATCAAAATTAATTAGAATTTAACATATTTTTGCATGCTATATGTATTCCTGAGGAAACCACAACATGATAAACAATGCCTAATTTTTGCATCTTGTTTGAGCTACATGACCAAATCTTCAGTTGGAGAATCATTCCTACTATTCACGTGCATGTCAGGATGCTATGTTTTTGATGAGGACAGGGGATTTGAGGGGAAGATGCTCATGTGAAAGTCTTTTCCAGTTTACTGGGCTGAGAAGTATTAGTACTGACCTAACATTTATTAAACCGAGAAAATTAAATTCCTATCGCATGTTAAAAACTTTTCATTCTAATTAAGAGACAAGCCAAAACAGAGACTTCATATAATAGAAACTAAATGTTTGTGATCATTTAAAACTCATAATTTTAATCAGTTAAAATCTTTATATGTTTATAAGTAATCATAATGCAGTAGAAAGAACTAAGAGGAGTAATGCAAGAAAACAGTAATACTTGATAGCCAGACTGCCCAATATTATGGATACTGAACTTGGATACTCAATATTATGGATATTTGATATTATGAGTATTCAATACAATGGGCCAAATTAATGGGGGATAATTCCTCCAGCTCATTCTTTCAACCTTTAATAAGTTTGGTCCTCAGACTCACAGAACTATCAGTTTGAATATACAGATTTTGAAAGCACTGAACCATAAAATTCTAATTCAATAAGTCTAATTCAGTGGAACTTCACATTCTACATTTTAAAACCATATACCTATTAATCCTGATGCAGGTGATGTTCAGTCCATTATCAGAGAAACACTGGTTTAAAACAATCTTTAAGGTCTTTCTGAAATATTTGTCCTCTATTCAAAGAAAATTCCTGGGCCCAGAGGACACTAAACTTTAGAAAAGCAGGGAAGATGATTCAATTTGTCTTTAAAACTTTCCATTTTGAACTTTTTTTTCTTTAATCGGTACCGGGGATCAAACTCATGACCAAGCACTTGCAAGGCAGGCACTTATGCCGCTGAGCTAAATCCCCAGCCACTGAACTAATTTTATACTTGCAGATTTCTAGATTATTTATACGTGTGCACTAGAAACAATTGAGCAACTTGTTTACATTTTTACATATTTTGTAAAATGGCTTGCCAGCATATATTTATATAGTTTTCTCATATTTTAGTTTAGATAACCATCTGTCTTATTGATATGTTGTAGATTTTCATGTGTATTTTTATGCTTCAAAATATGATGCCAGTCAACTTAGTAGATACAGAGACAACTTCATATTAACATCACTATTAAGCCTTAAATTTTTTACAATAGAGCATGCCAAGAATAATAGTTGTTAAATTTTCTATTAAAGAGAAGCATCTGTAATCTTTGCAATAATAAATGGATTGTATCCAACTATGAAAAGTTAAAAAAAAAACTTTCTTAGCATGCAGGCATGCAAGTGACCTGCGCACAACTTTTAAACACAATACCTTTCAAAATATTTCAATTACATTGTACGGCTGAACTTTGTCATTGCTGCCTGTTTAAAACAGTTTCAAATTTTCTTAATTCCCCATGGATCATTTAATCCTGGATTAATGCACACCTCACAGTATACAATGGTGGAAAGTAGGAATCATCATTATGTAATAATAACAAAAATTGAGTTAAAACACATTCTAACATACAGATTTCTAAAGTTAACAGCAATAAAGAAAATACTACAGTGGCAATTTTTCTTATTATTCATGTTAAATATGCCACTTTTATGTTCTGTAGGCAGAATGAAACCCATAAATATGGTAATTATATTTGAATGCTATAAAGTCTACATACTTAGAAACTAAATACATTGAAACAGTGGAATTGTTCTCTTATTTGTTATTAGTAAAAAATAATTCCTCCACAGTGGAAGACAGATGTTGCTGTTAAAAATCTCTGCTGTGTAAATTAGCATTTAGGTACTTTCCGAAAAGTAAGGTTTTTGTTACAGCAGGCTATTACAGCTTCTTTGTAACAGTTAAGGCCTAACACAATAAACCCTGCTTTATTCTGGTGCACTGACCCAGTCCATAAAATCATTTTGGTTCACAGGGCCTGCCCAGCATCCTCAGGGCCCCATTAAATAACTATTTAAGATTTCAAGTCCCTCTTCATGGAAGATGCATGTTATGCAATCGCAGTGCATGAATAGACATAACAATTTTCAAATTTAACATTTTAATTTTATATATATTTTCAGACTGAGTCTAGATTTTCCTTCTTGAAAATTGTCAATAGTGTTGGCATGGGCATGTGTGTGCTTGCATGTGTGTGTATGTGAGAGAAATAAGGGTGATTACTGAGTAGGACCCAAATATTCACAACTATAAGATGATTTGGACTGGCCAGGAAAATGCTGCCAGACCATTACTAATGCTTTCTTTTTTCTTCCTAGAAAGAATTTACAGTGTAATAGATTTGGGGAATGCTGACAGAATAACAGCAAGGTTGTGGGTCCTGTAAAGAGTCTTCAGGTACTGATAGCGTTCAAGACCAAATAATAACGGTTGAGGTCAGCAAGGTCCCAAAGAGGAATGTCAGGCAGCCCTATGGACTGTAAAATCCTATTCTTGAACTGATTAGTAATAGATGATTTGACACTGAGCTTTAATACTCGTAGACCATGATCTTTCTGTGTGCAAGACATTATAATAATAATGTGCTAGATCTTATGCAGGAGTTCACACACTAGCTAACTATGAAATTACTAGTGTGTGAAAAAACAGCCATTTCTTGCCATCCTCAGGGTGTTATAAGAGCACATTTACAAAAAAGTTGGGTGAACTTCTGAATAAAGTTTATTTCAAATTTAGCAAATTATATAACTAGGTTAACTTTTATGAATTAAACACAGTTTTAAGTAAGTCACTCAAGTAGCCTTTCCATGTTTCATAATTTCTCTCATTACATTTAAAAATTTTAAAATGTGATATAGCAAATCATTTACTGCAAGGGCAGAAACCTACATGTATATTTCATCCTGAGATGGTGTAGATGACTGTAAATGCTGCACACATAAAGGCAGCTCAATGAAAATGAAAACGTTTCGTCAAGTAAAAATGTGAGTCTAACTTGAACTTATTCAGAAATATCCCTTAACCTAAATATAGTTCTCCAAGCTAAGAAAACATAGATAATACTCCCAGAAACAGGTAGACTGATACCAGAATTTCAATTCAAAGAATTTCAAGAACTTCTTCCCTGCCCTTGAACCCAACTTTTCTAGTTGAATATGAATATGCTTCTCCTGGTCCCCATAGCATTTTGTCCAAATTCTCAAGTCATGTAGCTCTGCACTTATATGGTCTATTACCTCCACGCAGGTCACCTAATCATTCTTTGCTTCCATTTTTTCATCTATAAATAGAGAGTGCTAATAGTGCCTCTTTCACAAGACTACTGCAAGGTTTACTCCAGCAAAGCATTTAGCTTAGTGTGTGACACACACTAAGTGTGTAAATTCAGGTGTAGTAGTATGCTCATATAATTCCAGCTTTCTGGGAAACTGAGGCAGAAGAATAAGTCCCTATCTGAGCAATTTAACAACACTGCCTCATAATGAAAAATAAATAAATAAAGCCAAGAAACAGTTCCAGGCAAAGGCCCTTTCTTCCATCCCTAGTGTCAACAAAGTATCTCTTAACCTTAAGCATTATAATTATCATTAATGTCATTAAGATAAATGGCATAGGTGTCTCATCACTCTCCCTAGTTAATAAGGTCTCTGTATCTCTATTAAAAGAGAATGGTCAATTTTTTACATTGTTCTTATTGTAAGAATGAAAAGTATATGAGAAAAATGGAAGAAATAATAAATTAAAAATAGATAAAACTTTTGAAAGACAAGGATTCTATATATGAGAAGATAACATAGTAACTGAAATAACCTACCACTGCAGTCTCTTAATATGCATGTTTCAGAAAATACCCCTCTATTTACTTATTCTCTGTGTTAAGCAGATAGCTATGCTTACGAAAAGCAACTGACTTTTCTTGATGATAGCAAAGACAATCTAGAGCAGTATAAAAGACAGAAAGCAAAGGATAACTTTTCCAGGATAGATTCTGAGGAGCACCATTCACTTTTAAATAAGTCAGAGGCTAAGAAAATAGAAAGTTAAGAATTAAAATTGACCCAAAGATTCACAGGCACTTCAGGGAAAACAATAATATCAGTGACAACTACAAAACAACTACAAAAACAAACAAACTTTAAAAATAACCACAAGAGAAATGAGATCTGAGCTCAGGAGGTAGATAAAGGTTATAGGTAGAAGCTAGGAAGAAAAACATAATCAACTCAGGATTTAGCCTGAGGGAAGGGGTTGAAAGACTATTTTGGCCACACAGGGACATGGCCCAAGACCCTGCAAACAACACCTCAGAGGTAACAAATATTTGTCTTCATAGTATTTTCTGTTTCAAAATTTGCCCCAGGATTTCTGTAGTGACTCTAATTAACAGCCCGTGCATTTTTAAAAATGCAAACGCAGAGGACTAAGTGAAAAGAAACATTTGACATTGGTATTTATTGATTCTTTTGCCCTGAACTCATGCTTCTTATAGTCTACACCATCTCCATAAATAGTAATACAATGCTTTCTGTTACTCATATCTAACTCTGCACACATTCTTCTCTGCTCACTGCATATCTAACGCATCAGTAAATCAGTGGGATCTGTCAAAGTTTACTCAGTTTGTGCTCTTCACAGCACTGTTTATGGCATACAGTTCACAATCATTGTCAAAGTAGATCTAAGCAGGAGTCTTCTAATGGAAATCTGTTTCTGCCATTGTCTACTGGAAATTCCTTTCATCTCATTGTAAAGTCAGACATATTCACTTAAAATTAAGATTTATCATGTCATTTCTTTGTTTAAAACCCTAAAATGGCTCTCTGTACCTGTGGGTAAAAGCTAATGATCATTCAGTGACCTAGGAGGTCATACAAAATTTTAGACTCCACTCTTAATCACATTCATCTGCCTAATCCCATTCATCTGCAAGCCCCTGCCTCAGGACACGTTTCCTTGTCCCCCTGGCCTGAAACTCTCTTGTGTAGGAAACTGCATAGATTCATCACTCATCCCTTATTTATTGAGAACTTTAACTATATTCCCTTCCTTAGTCATCCTAACCAAAATTTCAACTCTCCTCTTTACTTCACATTTTTCTTCATAACCTTTTCTCTATGCTTCTCCATGATTTATTATTTTTCTCAGTATTTATCACTATACAACACAACCTGTTTATATACTTATTTGCTCTTATACAGAAATATGAATGTCACAGTGGCAGGGATTTCTCATTTTCTTTTCTGTATTCACTGTTAAATTCTCAAGACCTACACAATGTCTACAACATAGTGGATACTCAGCAGTTTATGAAAAAACATGAATGATTGTATTTTAATTACATCATTTATTATTGAAAATCCAGCTGTACTATCTCCCCCAGGAGTCTTTGATATGCCACTTTGAGATACCTGTGTATTGAGAGGAAGGAATGTTGAGTATAAAAAAGTTATTTGGGGTTGAGTTATAGGAAGAGAAGAGAGTACTCATGAACTACAAGAGAGAATGTTGGAGAAATAGATCTCAGGTGCCTAGAGTGTACTCTGAGGTACTGATCACTTCTGTATCCTTACCAAGAAGTATTAAAAAGTTGGACAACACTATGATGGGAAAAAAATAACCAGAAACAAAAAGTCAATAAACCACACTTTATCTACTTCATCCTTGTGTTATGTTCAAGCTGCCTCTTTCCTTCTAAATTTTAAAGAACATCCAAAAGATGCACTCCAGAGCTGCTAGTGCATCATTCAGGAAACAGGTTCCTCATACGAAGGGAATCCATAATCCTACACTCGCTATTACTCTGCTCTCTAGAATCAAGGGTGTCACGCAAAAAGGAGATGTAAATGGGGGACATTAAATTCCAGGAAGTTTCTGGAAAAGCAGAGTTCCTCTAAGCACACCCATTTTTCCTCTCCACCTTTCTTTGAGAACAATTATTCCTGCTTGATTCTTCTGCCTGCAAGATAACCCTGTGGCAAGACCCTAGGAGAGACTCTTTCAGGAAAGGTATGGGTTGATAGGCAATGACAAATGGAAAACACTCATGAAGATAAAGTAAATCATCAGTTTTTGTCAACTTCAGAGACACTTCGGAACAGCTGGTTTCCTCATTAGGGACAAATATACTAGAAAAAAGGAGAGAAAAAACTGTAAATGGTAGTACATGAGGACAAAAAGAAGTCCAATTTTTAAAAAAAATTATTTGTAGAACTGCCAAAGAGGAACCTGCTAACCTAAATCAAACTACATCATCACATCTCATCACATCTCTTCTCCATGTCATTTTCCACAGTCCTCCCTCTAAAATGGGGCTATTGAGTGAGGATAGCAAAGAGCAATCAAAAGAAAGTCACATCCCACAGTCCCATCATTACTAATTTGGGTTGTTTTCATATCAGTTCAGGCATGTTTATGATTCAAATGTTATCAGAGTATTGTATATAATTTAAGAAGTAAAACAATCAAGTATCCTTTTATCAGAGAAATTTACCAAAACCTGAATGTAGGCAAAATGTATTAATGGATGTTCTCTTAGTACAAGATGTATTTGAATTCTTATCTATACAAGAACTTTTTAATTCTAGGCACATGAATTAATTAGTAGAGTTTTATACAATAGAATTTCAAATAATGGCTGCTTAACAGAAAAATTCTCAATGTGTATGGCTTCTCTAAGACCCTAAATGAATTATGAATTTAATTCCCTCTTATTTATCACAATATTGTTTATATATACACTGGCTTCTCAAATACAGTATTCTTTCAACTAGGGTTTCTTTTGTTGCTGCTATTGTTGTTATTTTTTTTTTTTTTTTTTTTTGGAACCAGGGTTCAACTCATGATCTTGCACTTTCCAGGCAGGCACTTGTGCCACTGAACTATATCCCCAGTCCCTCTTTTAACGTGTTATTTTTTCTTTATTAGGTAATAAATAGAATCTTCTACTTGTTCCTTTTGTCTTTATTATAGAGTTGTTTTAATTTTTTCTAAATAGTACTAATAACACGAATTATTTTCCTTGACTCTCAAAACTATCTTATGTTCTAGTAAACAGAACTAATGGGATACGATTCATTGGTAAGCAATCTACTTCACCCCTAGAACATTACACTAGTTATTTTCTTTCATGTTTCCATAATTTCACCACCTTCTCCTCTCATCTCAGTACTACCAGGCTCTGTTGTGGTTTTTCATATGCTCTACTCCATGCTTGGCAATTTATGACTTTATAATAAGTTACTTATCAAAGTTAGTTTTACCAAAACAACTTAAATAGTAGACAAATAGAAACTATTTCATGTATAAAATTAATTTTTCTCCACCTGTTTTTCTTTTTCAAAGCATATATGTAAATAAGAATGTGACACCGTACTTTACATTGATAATAGACTGAGTTTAACAAAGAAAGTATTCTAAATTCCCTTTGGAAGATGAAATTTAAAAAATAATGTTAATCAAGTGACAATATAACTAAAAATGTTACTAAAAGTTTAAAAGGAAAATAATATGCAATAGAGAACACAAAAAAAATTTTAATTAATGTATGTGATTTTAATTTTTTTCTGTTATCACTAAAATATGACACTTTCCAAGTAGAAGTAAGAAAATTTATGAGGATTCACAGATGTAGCAGCTTCTTTTTAAAGAAATCTTCCCTTCCAACTACTGTCACATTTTCCTCATTATTCTCATATTCATTAGATAAGACCAGTATTTCAAATGATTAGTAGCATTTCTAAGGATTATTACATACAACTAGAATGCCCCATAGTTTGGTATTATTTCTGAGTCATTCTTTCATGCAACCTCAGTCTCCCTTTTGATCCTTTCATTCTAGAAAATGGATTAAGATATTGCCATTAGAGAATACTGAGTTAATGAACTGTGAGAAATTCATAAGATTACATAATAGAATTTAAAAACTCCATAAATTCTACTCAGTGACTGAATAAAATATCAATGCTGGCTAATATAGGTATGAAAAATTATTAATCTTATTTCTAGATTCTCAAGGACTATTCGCAAATAATATGGAATGTTGAGTTAAAGGAGGAATAACTCATGAATGACAAAAAAATTTGCTCCTGCTTAGATTTGTATGATATAATAATTTTAATAAAATAATAGTACCTTGTTTGTTTAAAATGTCAAATTCTCTATAGAAACTTAAGATAAAACAATAAAATTAAGTTCATCTTTCAGTTCCTGTTCATATTCCAATGGTCATCCTTATGTTTAAAGCTGTGAATAGAGTTTTGTTTAAAAATAAAATTAGCCTGTGACAGGTCAATTATCACTGATTTAGACATCTTTAAATGTTACTAGCTATTGTAAGTGTTTTTCTAACTGAGGTCAGATTTGGCCCAAGGTCACACTAATAAATCTCTCATTGTCTACAAATGACATTTGCTGAATATTACCTTAGGTTACATTTTTAGCATTCCTTCTGGCATGCTGAGATTAGATGTGACATTTCTTGTTCAGAATAAAACACAAGGTCAATTCCAAAGAATATAATATTATATTTTTTCATGCAACTTTGCATTTGCTTATCTATAGGACACAGGCAGTTCCTTTTAAAGAATCAGTCTGATGAACCGCTACCAAACACATGCTAAATCCTTCTCACAGGATCCACCACTGACCAAGCTTATATGACTATCTTTGAGCCCTCAGCAAAATCCCTGAGAAAATAGCCATAGTGAAGGTCAGAATTCTCCAGCTTGTACCGTAAAAGTTTGAGAGAGTTTTCCTCGAGTTGGATTGGGATAGTGGAAGTTTCATCAACAGAAGGTTTCCCATTGAGATAGTGTTATAAAGGGTGATTGGCTTATGCAAATCCACAAGAACTATTATTCAACTCTATTATTAGTTGAATGAGATTTTGTATAACACCAAACAAATACCAGTTATTTGCAAAAATATTAAACTAAAGCAGCTCATTACTCAGCTTAAAATAGGTAAAACAATCTTAAAAGGTCAAAATTAATGCTTGATATATTTTTTCCTGAAAATCACAAAATTAAAAGGTAAAAATAATAACAACAACAACAACATATAGTTAGCCTGAGAGTCAGCTTTGCTCTCATAATCACCCTGTCACAAGCACTTACCCTGATTAGAGTCAATAAACACATGAAAACATAAATGAGTTTTACTTTATGAAATGGAAGACTTGTAAAAGTCATACTTTTTTTTCAATTAAACATATAGAGACTTAGTTAAAATCAAATACAAAAATAAACTTATAAATGACCCCAACCTCCAATATGAAGAAAACTCTCAATGTAAAAGTTAAAATTATAATTACTTCTTAGTACGGTTGTTGGTATTGACCTACAATATACAAGAACAAATATCCAGTTATGGGTTATTTTGCTTGGTCTAAATCTCATCCGCAAAGGCACACCTAGAAGTAAGTGGGTTTAGGATCCTGATTATAGGAGTATACGGATTATCAGTAATTTAGGTAAACCGAGAGCTTGAAAATGATACCCTTACTCTGGTTTAACTATTATCTAAAAAGAACAGATACTATCTAGGAGAAACTCAACAAAAAACATGATAAATGTGCATTTCCTTCTATTTTCCGCAGTCTGTCTTTCCTACATATCTAGGAAATGTTACCTTGTGTAGAAAGAACTTGCACTATGCTACGTCAACCTTCTCTATTAAATACAATGACTGTTAACATCCAGGTTGAAGCTACAGAGCACAGACATTCTTTAGGTCTATGAGAAGTGCAATGAGCCATCCAAGCTAACTCAGCAGAGAAATCATTTACTAACAAAATGACTGTAGACACCCACTGACGTGATGGATGTCTAAGACTGTATTACATACAGAAGCCCAAGACAAAAATGGTAACAGATTTGAAAGCTATTAACAGGCTCTTTTTGTCCATTGTGGCATGGTTTATTAGGAAGAGACAACCTTTCTCTGTATTCACGCTAATGATACTGTTCTACGAACAAATGAATGTTTTCATTTGGAAAATAAGAAAGCACTGACATGTTATTTGAACTGTGGTTTCTATAGTGACACCAAGGAAATAAATATGCTAATTCTATGCTTTAAAAAATGCCCTGGGTAAGGTCCATTACTTCAATGATTCCAGTGACTTCAAAGCTCAGGTGAGAAAAACTGAACACCACATATTAGAATATATTTCACTGTGTAAAAACTTTGAATTAGAAATGTAATAGAGAATTTCATCAACACTGCTACACTTCTAAGTGATCATTTTCATATTACATTCTCCGAAGTAAAATCTGACTCATCAGTTGTCAATTATATTAACCTGAAGCAATTTACCTCAAACTATTTCTTTATTCGTCAGAAAAGAAGCAGTTACTGTGAAAAAGTATTACAAAAAAATCTGGAAATATTCACAGAGGCTTACACAAATAGTGTCTTTTTATATATGAATAAAAGACAATTTCTCTCAATACACACAAATGTACAAAAACACATTTCTTTAGGAAATGGTAATTCCTTGGAATCAGGAAGGTGCTAAATAACAGCAGAAGTGCCAACTGAAAAGAAGAGTTTCCTTAGGTTTAAAACTGGAACGAAACAACTCTCAACATTTGCAAAACATTCCTTTATTATTAGAAATAAATTATTTGTATAAAAATTGCATGCGTCAATCATTGCATTTATTTTTTAGCACAACCCAGGGCTTCAATCCGGTCAGCCATTACAAGAAACAGACTCATTGTCTTATACAAGTTGAACAATGTGGGACAGGAACGGTAGTTCTCACAATCACAGAAAAATACTTACAAGAATAACATCAGACATGATTTATTTCAACAGCATTTGTTTCACAAGCTAACGTTAGTTTTCCTTTTGTGATTTTTTTATAAATTGCTCACGAATAAGCAATACTTTAGCTTGACACTCCTTGGTTGTATTGTATAAATGGGTTTTTCACTCCTTGTTATTGGTACTTTTGGCTCATGGTTAATTTTTGTTCCTTACAAGACTGACTATTGATATGATTGATTGTAGTCTACGGAGATCTCCAGGAGTGAGCATTCGCTGTCTTGTGTTCATTGTTTAAGATCACATACCACATTTCTTCAGATTGTATCATTTCCCTGTTTCAGATTGAATGATTGCTATAGCTGATATATGTTGTCTTGGTAGAGGAAGCTGTTAAGACAAATTAGGAGATATTAATGGCATATAATAAATAACATGCTAATATGATTGGAAATTTGAAATCCTATAATGACTGACTGATATGTGATACTCAGTTTTTACAACATGTGCTAATTATGTTTAAACTATGAAATAACAATTTAGTGATCATTGAAATAAAAATGCAGAAGCAAATTTAATCTGTGAAAGCCAATAGTCTCATTTACCAGAAAAGTAAAAATGTAAAAAATGCAAACTTTAGTAAGTTTAGTAAAATTCCATTTAAGTGTCTGTTTTGGTAATGATGTCTTCCATAAACATAAAATAAAGAAACACAAACACAAAATATACAAAAATATTTTTCCAATGTAAGCTCAAGGCTTCAATCAATCTTTAAGTCTGGCCTAATGATCCCAAAACAGCTGATTATAAATTTCTGTGCCTTGACAATGAATGCATTTTCCATTTAAAACTAATTAATGATTTTAGTATCTAGAGGTTAACATGGCAAGATATCAAGTGCAAAGAATACTTATAAGCCATGAGGCATGTGCGTTAATACTATATATATTTTTAATACTATATATATTTATAGTTTATTTTGTCTTCATCTAAATAAACAAAGGAGATATTTAAAAATACTTAAATAGATAAATTTTAATAGTTCTGTTAGCAACTTAGTATGCAATAAAGCTCATAATTTTAACACTGCTAGAGATATGAAGACAAAATATTCTTGCCAAATTCATATTCACACTTAAACTTTCAGAGAATGTTAAACTAAACACGAATAATTCTTTATCATTTTTGAAAAACACAATGAAATAATTTGTATTCCAAAATTCAAATGAATAACAATATTTACAAAACCACACATATATCTAATTCAATATTTCAATACATTAAACTAACCAGGATGAAACATTATTTTGGAAAATACTGTACTTATTTAACATTGAATAAGACTAGGAATTGTAAAGCATTTTCTTCGAAATAACTACAAGCTTCATCCTTTTGCACTATGTAACACTGACAACCATAAATTCTTCCAGAGATTAAGTTTGTACAAAGTTTACAATCACTAAAATTAATACATATAGCACATGAAACTCTTAATTATAGATATGTAACTATTTTGCATGTATTATAAGATATGTGCCAAAATATGTAGTGCATCTGCATATTTTATTCATATCTCTCACACTTTTAGGTTATTACTGTGGCACAGTGGAAAGGAAGTAGATTTAAAGTTAGCATGATTGTATTTTGTTATCTACAATATGAATACAAAAGCTCACAGAAGCAGGTCCCCGGGCCTCAGTTTCATCACTACTTAAAAGCCTACCACACCAGGTGTTTGCGAAGATGTAGGCAGAGTATATTTGTGGGAGAACCAATGTAATATCTAACTTTGTTATTCAGCCTTTCCAAAATGTAAGATGTTTGTTACACTTGTTTGGCATTAAAAGACACAACGATTTTTTGTAATTTGTTTACTCTCATTTTTTGTTTTTAATTTACATAACACTTTTAAATATCCTTTAAGAAACTTCCTTAAAGAATATAAAGTCTGTACTCTGTTTTTGAAAGACTTTCATAAAATCATTGTTGATGCGATGCCAAAAAATTATCATGAGTCAGCAAAATGACCATTAAAGGAGTCATTCAGTTTTCTGCACTGTTCAGTATTGTCATAACTTCTAAAAATATAGTAAACATGTATCAGATTTTTATTTGTAGGAAGGAAAGCAAAGGACAATAGCCCAAAAGACCTTAAACAGGATGCTGCCCTGAAAATGCCACTCAATATATGACGATTTGGATCAGACCATCTTTAAGGATCATTATATCTTTCAGGTTCTTTAGCTAACCAAAGATTTGTACATTTTGGTTTTTGAACAATTGAAAGTGATCTCCATAAAGATGGTAGAATTCTGTTGATAAATGAGACCATCATTCACATAGACTAATATTCATTTTTCCATTGGTTAGAAAAAGAAAACCAAAGTTCTGCAAATAGATAATTTACTTGATACGAAAACAGCTATAAAAGACAAACTGAATGGTAAATATCCTGCAAAGATCTTTCCTGCAGTAATATTGCAGAACAAAATGAATTCAAGATATAAAGATAAACTAATAGAGAAGATGTTTACAGTGGTAAATAATATGCTTATGTGAAAATTGATTTTTAAATATAGCAACAATGATTTTTTTGTGCCTACCACACTGTGTTCATAAGCTAGAGAAAGCAACTCTGCCTCCAGTGGCAGCTGTTTCCATGACTTATTCATGAACGCAGCTTAAGAAAAACCATGTACAGCATCGGTTAATTGGGTAAAATGGGCAAAATCCATATATATCATCTTGATTTCTCACTCCTCTCTCATGCTGTTCTGAATGAGCAGTGTCTTTTCTTATGTAAAATGTAGCATTTTGCAAATTCAGCAAATTGATTTGCTTTGGAATTTCACTTTACCTGTATTTACTCCATACAGGTTTTGAAGCCTTAAAAAGATCTGCACCATGTGATTAGAATTCCAGCCATCATGGAGTCATACTCAAGATAAACTTCCTGAACTTGGTTAGGGGCTGATTTCATACCATAGAGCTCCACCACCATGGGCTCATATTATAGAGCAAAGAAAAGTTTTCTGTGTATATTTGAATACATAGCTATTTGCTTGGCAAGAAAAATCTCAATAGGGTTATAGTCATAATTGTTAAAATCTTTCATTTATTAGAAAAGAAAGAGGGGCAGGAGATACAGCTCAGTGGCGCAGAACCTGCCTAGCAAGCACAAGGATCTGAGTTCAATTCCCACTACCAAAAAAAAGGAAGAAAAAAAAGAAAGAAAATAGAAAAGAAAAACACAAAAACAATAGCTTTTAAATTCTAGGATGTTCTTTTTTATACACCATTCTACCTGTTTAAAGTAGCAAAGATGCCTTAACACTTCTACTGTGATAGATTTATCATCTAGAAAACTCTGTATTATACAGAACTGTTATTGCATCTTCATAAGGATGATTTATCCAAATAATGGCAGCACAAAGTAGCAGAACATAGCACCATGGCTTCTGTTCTACTCAGTTAACCAGTCCCAGCTCTACTGAGAATATACACATTTCGAGAAGATGTTATAAATTTGAAGAGGAAAATTGTTTCTCTCACACAACATTATGGCAAGAGTTCTGCGATATTTAATTATACTTTCAAAGATCTAAGACAAATGTTTGGAGAATAAATATTGTGTTTTGAGTATTAATCACATGGATATTTTTTTAAAGAGGGTTAGTGATTTCAGAAAGTTCTTCACTAATTTGAAAACACTGCAGATACCATGAACACGAAAGAGCCTCTGACACGTGTCAGAATTCTTACCTGGACTCTCATACCCAGAATTCTCAGCTGTTTGTAAAGCACACACATCTACCTTTTCATCATAGGGCAACCATGTACATAAGCAAAGGAAAACAGTTGTGAGCCAGGAGTGGGATGGTATAAAGATGTGTGTGTCTCATACAGTCTCCCTTGGATGTATAAATTTCTATCACTTTAACTGAACCAGATTTATTGAAACCTAAACTATTCTTGTAAAAGATGAACATACTAAAGTATCCAAGTACAATTTAACCTTCACTCAGCAGTAGCTGACATTATCGTGATGCATCTTTCCAATTTCCAGTTGCCTTTCAAAAGCAAGCCTCTAACTCATTCAGAATATTATAGACTTACTTTCCAAACACTCCTCATGTTTGAATTCTTTCATTTCTATTTTACAGAAAATAGAGAAATGCATACATGCTATGCAATTTCCATTTCAACAGAAAATAATAGAAACAAAACAGGAAGGGCTTTAGTCTTATTTCAGAAATACAAGATTAGTCCTTATCAATACTGGAAATTTTTCTTTTCAAGGATGTTATTTGTTCTTTAAAGGGTGAAAAGGACTATTAACGTTTTTCTCCACCCTTTTCCATCTGTAACTGTAGGACGAGTGGTATTTATTTCACTGTAAGTTCAGTAGTTCTATTTGAAACCGTATTGTATAACACTTTTGGATTGTTACTAAAATATAGGTATAATAGACTGGTAAATCATACTGAAAGTACCAATGTTCAAAATGTATCATTGTCAACATCAGTTTATTGGGATCTTACAATAGGTTTAACTCGCTATATTGATGCTTCCAAGGTAGAAAAATAGACAAAATTTTGTCCGCCAAACACAAACCATTCTTCTTCAATGCTTTTAATAGTATATAATTCATTTTTTCTAAGAGTCAAAATAAGCCCATTATTTATAAATTGCTCACTTACAATGAGAGATGATTATAACAATTTGCTACTAAAATCCATCTTTAGTATGTCTCTTGCAGTTTCATAGGTTTGTATGTTGGTAGAAATGTGAACATTAGAAAGTATGAGTTCTTGTAAGTTTCCTCTCTTTAAAAATGACTGCCTTTGGGATCACCAATCTGCAGGTCATCTTTCCAGTGCCAGTGTGGTCAATAATTCCAGTCTGACAGTAACTGAATCCAATAATTTTAATTAAGCCATGTTAACTATCTGAGGTTAGTTCTATGATCAGTAGAACAGGAATTAGATACCTGGAAATTTTAGTACAAGGAAAGGGTTTATGAATCCAGTAAAAATTATGAGATGCTGCAGTAATTAAACCAAATAAAATGAATTATTAGTCTTCTAATAACACTCACTATGTTAAAAGCATAGTGAGGAGAGGATAAACCTACTGTGGAATTCTGAGACAAGGGCAGTATTTCTGCAATGTTTTATCTTTATCATATACCTTGGAATGGTTTTATACTTTTTTGTTATGTTTGATATTATTGTATTTGAAACTATGTTCAACTATAACAGAGAAAGAAATATTGTGATAGCTATTGTTAAGGTCCAGTTGTCTTAATGTTAAGTATTGTGTTGCCTATGTTGTCCGGTTCCAATCTGCTCTGTACTGACCTCTTTTGTCTTATTTTCTTTAAAATAAAATGGAAAAAAAAACTGTTATATTCTCAAAAGACTGAACGCCATTCTAATGTAAAAATCTTAGTCCAAATCATGTAAAATTTGTAACTTTTTGCATACTCAGATCTCTGGTGTTCTATAATGCAAACCTGCAATGTGTGTGCTATTCATTCATAAATACAGCATGGTCTTTCATAGATCATTTAAATCCTACTGGATTAGCCTGGGTGTCAGTGTTATCATGTACTACTTCTGGGGTGGACAACAGAGTAATGCGTGTGAGAAGAAAGAAAAAAATATATGGATTGTGAGAGAGAATGTCTTTTTAGGGTCATGAGGCTTTCAGAAACTCTAAATATTTTTACATATTCATTCTTGAAAAATAAAACTAAAATAAAGGAATATTTGGGAAAAACAAGAATTACTGTGACTACCACACATGTGACTGGCTAATTCTCCCATTTTTCTAACAACTCAAATAATGCATCATTTATTTGTGTAAGATCTGTAGTAAAACATTCTGTGAATATTAGTAAACTATTAAAATTATAAGTAGCAATCAATAGTGAATAAATACATGGAAAATAATTCCTAATTGATAAAAGAAAATTTTATAAATGGGAGGTATTTTCAAACTTGAAGCTACACAGTGCCTCAAAAGAAAGACTTAGGTGTTACATTCTGTGAAAGAGATGTAATGGGTGTGTTCAAGTTTGAAAGAATACTGATTCATCTTGTAATTATTTGGCTCTTGCCAAATGGTTCTGACTACTGTGAAAGTATCATTTTGTGTTAGTATCATTGTGCCTCTGGAACCACGTAGCACATTCCCCAAAACTAGTAGAAGAATGTTTAACGTACATCTATTAGGAAGCGCTCCCGCTCTTGACCATCTGAAAGTCTACAGATGACTTACTGTTGGTTTCAAGACTCTCACAGAGTTCGCTTTTCACTTCGCCATTTGGTCTGTCATTGCCTTTTTGGATGAGTTTGCTTTGCATGGTGGCAGCAGTCACCACAGCCTTGAAGCTCCTCTTGCGTTTTTGAACATTCTGCTCTGGATGAAAAATTATAATATAAACCTTGGGCATATAGAGCATCCCCAGAGACACGGAAGCACTTAAACTCATGGAGACAGTAAGTGTTGTCGTCTGGATGTACATCTGCAGGGTGAAAAAAAAAAATGATCACTGTTGTTAAGTCTGAGCAGTAGACGATAGAGAAAATAATATACAATTTTCCAAAATTATTTGTTTCTCTACTAAAGGCATATTAGAAAGTGCTACTTGAATTTTCCCTTAACAATAGGCAAATATTCTAATATCCCAACCTGCAAATAAGGATGTGAAAGTTTGCATTTTTGTTAATCTCAATTCATTAAATGTAAATGCACAATCAACTAAACTGATGGAGTTCTTTTTATATTAGAAACTACATAAGAAGGGGAATAAAACTAATTTGGCAAAAGACTAGCATTTTATGTCACATGGCCCTTTTTACGGGAAGAACAAGTGGGTCCAGTCTTATTCCTTCAGGAAAAGTAAACTCAGAAAGTGAATTTTGTATAATGAAAGTCGAGTGAGAGTAAAGCATTCTACAAGTTATCCATACACTCCATAATTTCCACAGTGCTACTGTTTACATCTTTATATCACCAGCAAACTCCAACTACCGAACCTGACAAATCATAAGCATTCCATTAAGTCTTGGTTTATCAAGCTAATTTAAAGAACTCTTTCAGAGATTTCTTAACAATCTTGTCAGTTCAAAACAAATGTAAAGTCTTTTGCAAATGATTCAAGAACTCCCTTATCCAAGATTTGACATGCACCATGTGTATAGGTTCCTGGTATATCTGCATTTTGAAAATTCTCTCCTTATGTTCAGACTTTATCATTACTTCATTAAAATCTATTGCTGTGGTATTGACAAAGAGAAATTTCATAGAAAATTTTCTTTGTACAACATGAAGTTTAAGAAAGTATAAATCAAGGGCTGACCAAAGAATATTGTGTGTGTCAAATTTTTAAAAATTAAGTAAAAGACATATTGCTATTAATTAACTTCAAAATATACTCCCTCATTTAAAACAAACTTCTCTCATCATTCTTGGCACTTTCTGAAGTAATTCTGGAAGTCCTCGGTCATGAGTGTCTTTGTAAGATATGATCAAAAATACAGTGCATGTTGCTACCAAGTGCCATCCGTCAGAGAGGCGGGCTCTTAAACACATTATGGTGTGTCATCATCCACCTTATTCACCTAACCTGGCACAATGAAACTGCTCACTTTTCCACAAAGTCAAACTGACTACGAAAGGTAAACATTACACATCAGTTGAAGACATCCAAAAACCAAGGAAATGCAACTTAAGACACTCAGGAAAGAGGACTTTCAGAACTCATTCAGAAAGTGGCAGAACAATGAGAAAAGTGTGTTCCAACCAATGGAGAGCATTTTGAGGGAGATTAATGGCAGTATTATTTTTACAGTAATAAGTTTTTAAATGTAAACATTCATGCATTAATCATAACTTCTATATCATTGTTTTGGATTTTTATGGCAAAGAAGCAAAGATAACAGTATTTCAATCTTTGAAAACAAAAAAAAAATCTGCTTCACATTTTCACACCCTGTATTCAATAATAATAACCCTCAAATAACTTGGAATGCTTAGGCCACAAAGAAATCATGACTAAGAATGTGAAAGAAACCTTTCCCATATTTGTAACTCTCAATAATAGATCTGTTCACTTGGATATTACCACAGAAAAGTTAAATTTCATCTGCCCTTCCTCACGA
>PVJX010026549.1:0-25734 GCA_004027295.1 Dolichotis patagonum | reverse complement strand
TGTTTTGTTTGACTATATCATACGTGATGATATGAACAGCTGTTTTGAAGAAAACATTATGACAGCTATTGCTGATTTAATATCATCCTTCTTAGAAGTCCTACCATGCTTTTTTTGTTCTACTACCATTGGTTCTATCTATCACATTGTGTCTTATTGGAATTTGAATATGTATGATAGTTCAAACAAAAATTTTTTTATTGAAAATGAGATATTATAGTACCCATTGATTATTTTCTGTTATTCAGTTCAGAAAGCCCTGTAATTCTTTCACTCTATGGATGGCTTGATACTATTGTGATATGTTTGATATTATTGTTTTTGAAACTATGCTCAACTATAGCAGAGTAAGAGATATGGTGTTAGCTACTGTTGATGTCCAGTTGTCTTAATGTAAAGTACTGTGTTGCCTATGTTGTCCTCTTCTGATCTGCTCTGTACTGCCCCCTTGTGTTTTATTCTCTTTCAAATTAATTTAAAAAAAAAGAAAAAAAGAAAAATTGCAAGCCATCTAACTGTCCATCAACACAGGATTGAGTTGATAGATTACACCACAGTCACATGACGTGCAGACATCATGCAGCCATTAGAATATTTCCCAAGAATATTCATGACAGTGACACCATTTGTGACATGTTGTTAGCAGGCCAATGTAAAACTGTGCTGTGTGGCCTGAGGTCATTTTCTGGAGCTGGCAGATACCCCGCTGTGTTTGTCACTATCGGGATCATGCTGGCCAACTCACTGTACCTGCTTGCGGAATGACTGGCTTTTCCCTAGGCTTCATGCCCTGGTCTGTGACATGGGGTTTTTGTGCAGTGGCATAGCAGTGGGGGCTGGGACCCTGTGGGCTGTAGAGGTGCTCAGCGTGTGCCCCGCCTGAGGTGCAGGCTGGTGTCAGATGCTCTGTATGTAAAAGCAAAGGACAGAGCCTGCAGGACTAGGCTTAGAGTAGTGATCTCTAGGGGTTGGATCTGAGTGATTTCAAGTTTCCCTTTTGCTTTCCTATGTTTTCCAAAAAGAATCTGTGTGACTTCATAACCATAAAATATGGGAAGCATACGGCATATGAAAGGGGACCCCACCATTACCCGGTTTCCCCACACCTGCAGCCCCAGTTTCCTCCTGTTTGGCTTTTGTGATTTAACTTGTGAAACTGAATGATCATCTAAGGGAAATCCAGGCCACATTTTACAAAAATGTTATTTTATAATTTTGCAAAATACTGATAATTTAAAGGGCTATTCCCAAGCATAGAGCAATCAAGTGAATACAAGTTAAACAGAAAAAACCCTAACTTATTTAACTTCCTCACACTGAAAAAGGGAAATAATTTCTGCCTATAAGATCCCCAACTTCAAATCAGACACAATGGTAGATGTTGCAAAAACACTTCCCTCTTCCTAGAGTGTTAGCAAATAGGGAATGATTTACTGAACACACGTGCTACAGAACATGTGGGTCACCCGGGACTCTTGGCTGTAATGACGGCTGCTTCCAGACTGTTCTCTGTCTCACTGCCACTGTCCTCTGGGCTCCACATACAGCCAGGAGCCTGACTGCTCCAGCTTCATCTTAGAAACTCTGGCAGAGGCAGCTCTGGCCAAGGCCTGAGTAAGGTCTGGCTGGTCTCCTCAGGTGCTGTGTCCAGGGCAAGAAGACTCTGATGGGTCAGCTGGGGTCACAGAGCTGGGCCTGCGGGTCTGGGAGCACGCAGGCTCCCGTGAGGGGCTGGGGCTGTCAGGGGGCTGGCGTCTTTGCTCTAGGAAAGCACAGCACCTGTGACAATTGAATGACATTGCACCAACTCTCGCTCCATCTTGGCTCAGGGACCTTCTGGGCAGGTAATTCTCTGAGAGGCACCCTTGGAACGGTGGGGTATCAGGTAGCAGCTCCAGTGTCCCCCAGGTTGGGGGCAAGGGCACTGCACTGTGCAGTGTCATGCCCTGAATTCTCTGTTCCAGTGAATAAGGAAAAGTGCAGGATTTCAGAGCTGAGATTTTAAGTTACCGATGACTTAATTTTAGTCATCAACCATTTGCTCCTGCTCGCATTTCACAGGTGAGAAAAGTTTAGTAATATCTTGAATACAGGTGAGAGGAAGAGAAAAGACAAAGTCCTAATTTGTGTTGATTGTCTGAGAGCCAAGCATTGGTTGCAGTGAAGAGGTCTCACCCATCTACACAGGGCAAAAGTGAACCCAAAACATGCAGCTGGCAGGAGCTGCCCTGTGGTCCCCACCAGCCCAGCGACTTGCTGGTAGCAGCAAATGACTGCTCTGATCGTCTGCCAAAGTTCCAAACCTCTGAGACAGGAATGCAGGCGCCAAAAATAGAGGTGTAGAGTGTTATGGGTAATGACTATAGCCTGTCTCCTCTCTTCTTTAAGCTAAGTAATTCCACTTCCTTTAGCAATTTTTCTTAAGATGTGTCTGCCAAAGCTTTAATCACCTATGTGGATTAAATCCGTCTTGAGTTCTCCCTCTACCCTTTAAACTGTGGGGGTGCGGAGTAGACCCATGGTGAAGTCTGTGCTGAATGTTGCTGATGCCAGGCGGGGAGCACATGCCCTTTCCGTAAGAATGTTTGCCTGCGTCAGAATAGATTCTCTGCCATGTCTGGGAGAAAAGCTTTTAATCAAGTAGTGAGGGTCAGGGACACGAGGTGAGCCAGCAGGTTAGCGCAGGTGCTTGCCCTTCACTCACCCTTGCTTTGACGCAGTTTCAGCTGCCAGCTTAGGGTGGCTGGGTCTCATACCACACTCACCTTGCCAAGTTCACAGCAGTAGAAGCACAGGTCTGCATGCATGGACACAGGTGTTGTAAGTTGTTTCCTTTATTGTAAAGTAGCTTGCTGTGCTCTTGCAGAAAAGGGCTCCTATTATTAAGGAATGCTGGTGCTTTGAGGGAAACGGATACATATCAGGTGCCAGGTATGACAGTGCAGGTAGACAGGCTGTCACAGCGCGGTAACAGATGTAGCCACACGGGGAGAAACATCCATCATTATTCAGTGGTAAGTGCGACCATGGAGGCAAACATGTGCATCATGATATTGTGACCAATGCGACCGGGCAGATAGGCAGATCTGTCATGATGACCCTCCCCTCTTTGTCACATGAAGGCTAGATGAACCCGCAGGGGCTGGACAAGGAGTCTCAGTGTTCTGAAGGAATAAAGACATGAACAACCACAGCTTCTCTAGACCTGCTCCTTAGGGTGAAGCCGTGGAAGAGAGAGACTGAATTTTCTGGAACACAACTGTCCATCTGTTCCTCCCTGAAAGGGTCCCATGCAAGTCATCTGTTTACAGCTTCACCTCCCAAATCCCCCTCCCCCAGGCCCATGGGGCTTCCAGCTCTCGCCCTGTCTGATTCACTGTCACAGCCTGATTTCCAAGCAAAACTTCCATCATTTCCATATCTTTCCCTTGACCCTTATATGATCGCCCTTTTGTTTCCTGTCTTGGCAATTATGGAGTACATTCGTGCATGAGAGACCTGCTTCTTCAAGCCTGCAGTCCATTCTCAAGGTGACAACTCAAAAGGCACTCAAAGCGGCACTGATACAGGAAGCTCTTCTTCCCCCAGAGCAGCCCCTCTGGGCTGACTGCATCTTTTCCTGGGACTGACATGGGCTGTTCTCCAGCACAGTGCAGAGCGGGGTGATCTGCTCCTCCTTGGACTGGCCAGCTTCTAGCTCTAAAGAAGAGATCACCTGACGGGAGTATTTGAGACTTCTTGTGTGGCAAGCACTGCAGGAAGAAATGATGCTTCCAGGCCTCTTCCCAGGCACAGCACACAGCCTGCCCTTCACACTCGGTCAGCTGATAATGCTAGTGACAATACTGAAGTAAAATTACCTTTTAAAAACATACCTCTGATCTTCTCTTCTCTGTTTCAACTTCCCTGCTGGTCTACACTATAAATTGTACTTCACCTGTAGCCTATGGGAAGCAGCAGTGGGCTTGTCTCTGCTCATGGGTGTGAGCACGCAAGTGCTTGTGTGTGCATGTGTGTATGCACCCATGGACAGCATATAGTCTAAAATGAACCATTTGCATTACAATACACTCTTATGTTTGAAGACACTTGCTAGTGTTCCAAGTGGGTAAGCAGCCCAACACAACCTGGCGCCCATCAATCTGGGGCTCCATGTCAGACTTGGAGGAACTGAGGGGTGGGGTGCCCAGGTCTCTTTGCAGCTGAGAATGGAGCTCACCTGGGTCAGACTGGCCACAGGCAGAGCTTGCCTTGTCAGCCAAGTGATGCCACCTAGGTTTCTTCCTGTACCTCTGAGCTCTGTATCCCTCCTGGGAGATGGTGAGAGGGGCTCTCCCTGAGAAAGCTGGCAGCCAGGTATCAGTAACACAGTACAGGGAAAACTCAACCTTTCCCTGGAACTGTGAAGCCTAACAGTGCTGTCCTCATTTGCCTGGGGCTTTTGGCCACCCACAAAGTCTTAATAACAGGATCGATAGATCTGGGGAGGGCCTGGGGCTAAGAGCAAGATCACATGAGGACAATCAGTCAACCATCTTGCCCCTCAAGTAATATGCTATGGGCATGACCCAGTGGGCTCCCTGGGGCAGTTCCCCATTGCCTTGCCACAGCCAATGGGTATGGTAGCTCTGCCCCTCAGGTTCTTGTTAAGTTGCATCCTTTCTTCTAAAAAGTCATGGTGAGATGTATGATGCTTCCTGTGAGCTCTGAGAGTCTCTCTCCAAAATCATGTCATCTGAGAATGGTCTCAGGCCCTAGACTTGCCCGTGGCGTCGGGAGCCCAGGTGCATTCTGTCGACACTGTACTCCAAGACTTAGTCCCCTGCGTTAGATGCTAGAACAGACCTTCGTGCCCCAAGCCAGGTGCCACAACTAGGAACCGGCTCAGGCATGCCAATATACAACAGGTGACAGGAGCATGACCCTAGAGCAGGTCCGGATGCAGAGCAGGGGGTTTTTCCTTTCTGCTTGGGCAGCATTCAGGGTGTGCCTGCCCTTCTTTCTCATCTCCGGTGTTTGCCCTCCTTTTAGTCTGACCTGAGTGCCCTTCAAATGCCCTACCTACACAGTCTGTTATGAAGCCCTCAGCCCAGGTGTGCAGAGAGTAGAGGAGGATCCTGGAGGACGGGACAAGGCTCTTCCCTGCTCCTCGAATGGCTAGTGACCTCCAGCACTGCCCATCTTGTTTCTCTCTTCATCTTGCCCTTCCTAAGAGCAAACCCCAAGTATGGACCCTGGTCACTTCAGGGTTCGCAAGATAGAACACTGAAGGCATCCAGCCTGCTGAGAGTCCGCTGGGACAGATGGTGGTTCTTGGATGACAGTGTCACATGTCGTCTTCCTGCAGTTCCCTGACAGATTCTGGAACCAGGATTAGAGCAGGGGCACTGGCCAGCTCCTGTGCAATGTCATCTCAAATGATATCATCTTGTGTGACACTATCCTTTGTGAAGTCACTGTCCTTTGTCACGTCACTCTGTAAAACATACCGTGAGCAGCAGTCACACTGGGAGGTCCAGCTGTCCTCGGGCTGGTAGCACGTGTGCTGCCGCACACATTGCTCCTCACTCCTCTGCGATCAGAAGTGGGTAATACAGTCAGCACACGAGCAGTCTCCCACTTCCTTAGTAACTGGCAAGAATGCTCTGTCTGGGTTTGCTTTGAATTTAAAATTTAAAGTTGATTGATAGTAAGATAAATATCGACAAGTAACTTTTTTAGGAGACCACTTTACCTGAAGAGAATTTAAAAGACTTTCCATGTTTTTCCATTGGCCCTGACACACACGCATTGTTAACTTCATGATGGAGTAAAGGCCCCTTGTCCCCTCTGGGCACTAGGAATGAGCCGGTAGCTGAAGGAACCAGCCTGGGGAGGGGTGGCTGCCAGTGGGTGAGGAAAAAATGGGGCCTGTTTAAATGCACAGCGGGGACTTTGTACAGGGACGAACTGGAGAGGACTAGTGTGTGGAAGAAGATTCTCTGACCTGGCTTTTCCTAACAGACTCATCTGACCAGTGGGACCACCGAAGAGACAAACAGTCCCCTCCACAGCTCCCAGGCCAGAGGCCAGGCTCAGCCAACGGGCTCTGCCATGCTGTGTGAAGAGCAGTTGCTGCCATCCGCTGCATGGCTCCAAGGTTCCTGACACTGGCAGGCACTCGCTCCCCAGCGATCCTCCAGAACAGATACTCAGGTTCTGAGGGGACCCACGGAAGCTCAGACGGTGCAGGAAAACTGCCAGGGACCACGCTGAGGTGGCAGGAACAGCAGCACCCCAGGGTGCTGACCCTGCGCTGCAGTCCAGTTGGCCCCAGACACTGTCCACTCATTTACTTTCTTAGCACACAATTACCAAGGATCCACCCCTCACCAGCCTTGTGCTGCCTGACAGGACAGATTTAGCCTCCAAAAGTCAGGCTGTGTGACCTCAGGGCGTCTGTGCACCTGGACGCCTCACATGTGAGGAGAACAAGAATCAGCTAGCACAAGGTCAGCAAGCATTTCCGGCAACATCTGTCAGGAGCAATCGAGGGCAGTGAAGGGAGATTTCAGTATGAGAAAAAAAAAGCCACACAGCCAGACGGCAGCGGCTGGACCCTGTTCACTTGCTCCGTATTCACAGTGGAGTGAGTGGAAAATTCCTCATCTCCCAACAGTTACAAGCCAGGGCCAAAAATGAAAAAGATATCCCACAGCCTTCCAAACAGGTACAGCAGTGACTGAAGGCTCCCTGAAGACACCTCAGTGTGTCTGACAGCAGTTCCAGGATGGCAGAGCAATTAGAGAAACATTTGCTAGTGAGAGAAAAAAATACCAAATGCTGCTAGCTTTAAAATGTTTCTGTCAACTTGCACTCTGGCCAACTTATGAAAGTGTGAATTTGAATTTTAGAGGAACTGCAACAGCCGTGGGTGCAAGAGTAACACCAGGTCTTGCAGAAGATAGATGTGAGACGCAGAGGGAGAGAAATCCCTCACCAGGATCTGGCAGCATGCACTTTTCCTGCGTATAACAGAAGCACAGTATTGAAGCTCTAGCACTGTCACACTCGCTGCAATGACGATGTGCTTAGGAGCTCGCATCCCCTGCAAAAGACACGCCCATTCACCAGGTTGTCACTGATGTTCCTGGAGGCCTCCAGATTTCCTCACAGATACAGTTCGAGCTTATCTTTAGATGAAATCTCTGAAGCAGAGATTTCATGTGGCCACTTCAGGTGAGGGACTGTGCTGGGGACTATGAGAGCCACTGGAGCTCACCCAAAGGACAGCCACCTGACAGAGAGCTGCCCAAGGCAGCTCAGGCTGGAGTGAAAAGCTTATTTGCAGATCAGGCCTGGCTGTGTGGGAAGTCTGTCCACCCAGGAGAAAGTTCAGAGACGGTGCCCTTGGACAGGATGGAGATGTCCTTGCTTAGTTCCAGCTGTGGAACTGGGTTAGGCTGAGAGCCACGATGTGGCTGTTAACCTAGTTCTTGGACCAAGCTCATTTGTGGCCGTGGCCTTCATTTGCCCTGAGCTGGCGGCTCGTGGTAGTGCGGGGGCGGGGGGACAGCAGGAAGGGCTGTGGGCCTTAGGCCGCTGGCCACTGTGCCCAAGCCGCAGGATGGTGCCCAGTGTGAAGCACTGGTGGACCCTCATGCTGGTCAGGGACTCCAAAAACACCACGGTGTGTGGGCTTGGGGGCGCGAGGGACCCCCATCTTAGCTGGTTTTGCTCTTTTTTTTTTTTTTTTGGTACCAGGGATCGAACTCACAACCGCGTGCTTGCAAAGCAGGCACTTATGCCACTGAGCTAAATCCCCAGCCCCCTTAGCTGGTTTTGCAAACTGCCTGTCATGGAAGAATTCTGTCCACATACTGATTTCTTTGTAATAATTCTTTTATAATTCTTGCATTTTATTTTATTTTATTTATTTTATATTTTGGGTTTTGAGACAGTCTTGCTGTGTAGTCCAGGTTGGCCTTGAACTCACAGCCCAGGCTGCGATCCTCCTGTCTCAGCCTCCTAACCACTGGAATTATAGGTATGTATCACCGTGCCTGGCCACTATAATTCTTTAATTTATATAGATTTATTGAGTGTATGTGTGAGTATGTGAGTGTCTGAGAAATGCCTGAAAACATCTTGCATCCTGACACAACCGGCAGCACCAGAGGGTTGGCAGTTGAGTCTCCCTGGCTGCCACCTGAGTTTGGTGCGCTGAGGGAGCCCTCTGGCCCTCAGGTACCTTCTCTTCCGTCGCAGGCCCTCGGCCTGAGTTTCATTGCCCGAAGTGTGGTCCATGAGCCAGGAGCGCTGGCTCCTCTGGCAGCCGTTAAAAGCGCAGTCTCAGGCTCACCAGGCTCCTGGACCAGAATCTCCATTTTGAGAAGCTCTCCAGGCGCTTCATGTGCAATTAAGTTTGAGAGGTTTGGACTTGCACCTCCCTGTGGTCTCATCTACCTGCATGCTTATTTGATTCTGCGAGTGAAAAAATGGGCTTCTAAGCAGCCATTAAGGGACCCGTGCGGTGGGCAGGCTTGGCCCAGCCGTGCAGAGGTGTGGGTTAAGCATGTTTGCTTATTTGATGTTGGCACAAGGGTGTGCTGCGCAGGAGGAGGGGAGGTTCTGACAACCGCATCGCAGCCATTATTTTAAAAATGAACATTCGTAAAGTTTTAATTAAGTGCATTATGTTAAAAACAAAACTCCTCAATTCCTGCATACTTTCCTACACTTTCTTGCCATCCACGCTCTTGGAGGTGACTGAGGTGCTGTCCCCAGCTCACTGCAGTTGCAGGCTGTGCAGTTAGCTCGGGGGACTCATACCAGGCAGCAGCATGTGCTAACGTCAGCTGCCTGGCAATAGTTATAAATATTTTCCTCACAAGTCTCACCGTGCCCCTAAATCTCCATCCCCAGCAAAAGCAGTGGTGAGTCACTCTGCTTTTCTTAGGCCACAGTGGACACATTTTCAGAGAGAACTGCTCCGAGTCCGCACGGTTTCATCTTCTGCTCTGTGCATGAGCCTCCTGGTCTTCCGAGGGCAATTCCTCAATGACTTGCTCACGTTTACCAGCAGGGAATGTTCTGGAAAGACATGAGGTATTCTTGGATACATGGCAAGGTGCAGTATAGGCTTAACCAAAGCAGTTCCAGAGGCCAAGAGGAGAGGGTGGCTGAGGTCCATGCCAGAGGATGAGGTTGGACCAACCCAACTCATGCCCAGACTCAGATGTCTCCACCTCTAATGATCAGGGTCGCAACCCACTTCTCTGCTGGACAACTGGTGTCAGAACCCACTCTGAAGAACCATGTTAGTGAGCCATGACTGGAACATACAGCTGGCCCGGTTAATGCAACAGACAGGTCACAGTTGGCCATGGGACTTTCTCAGAGAGAGGTGGGCCTTGCCTCAAGCAGACAATAGAGAATGCTCATCAGGAAAGCAAGGCAGCCCCAGTCTGGGTCCTCCGGGCTGTCTCTGTCAGGATATCTGTGTCCACTGTGCTAGGTGTTCCTCCTCACCCTTCCTCAGCCTAGACAGTGTCCTCAGGAGCTTGTAGGGGACCATCTGTGCAGCAGGCAGCCAGACCAGGAAGGACCTCTGCCACCCCTGTGCTTCTCTGGACTTCTCCCCTTCCGAGTCCTTCTGCCTGGGTATTCAGATAGCACACTTCCAGCCAGCACCATCCTGGGCGGCCTGAGCTGGCCTAAATCCTCTCCCACGGAGCCTCCGCCTGAAGGGACTCTGGCTCCAGCTGGCAGGCACAAGTGCTTATCAGAACAGCACAGCCCAGGATCCGGCGCTCTGCCTGTGAGGGCCGTGCCGCTCTGCCACCGCCGAGAGGATGAAACATGCCCTGCTACAGCCGCAGGGGGGAAGAGCAGGCAGCCTGCCAGATGTGCGAAGGCTCCAGGGCTGAGGCTGGATGCAGCTCACCACCCTGAAACACCGCCCTCCCTGCTCCTGGACGGCTCTTCAGGGCTCCCTCCCAGGAATGATCTGCGGGACGGGTCCTCCCCACTCTGCTGTGCGTCTCCGGCACAACCGGCACCACCGGCACCAACCAAATGTTTGTTAGATACATTTTGAATAAGAAAAGCAACCTTCTTTACTGCTGGAAATCCTGTATGTAAAGCCTGACAGAAGTTACGAGGACTTGGAATTTTTAGGTGGTAACAAGTGTTCCACTGAGGGAAGCTACTGCCCCAGCATGAAGCTGAGGGGACCAAAAGTCAGGGTCAGACCTCACAAAGAGGAAACACAGTGCTGCCCGGACTTGAGTGCACAATCACCCCGGCTGGTCAAAGGGGTCACCGTTCCTCGTAGTGATGGACCAGGCTAGGCTGAGCACTGAGATCGGAAGCTCCCTGTGCACAGCACTGCTGCCGGCTCTCCCTTGGGCCCAGTATTCCATTCTCTCCCCCCACACCACCAGCGTGGAGGTGAGAAGCCTCAGATACACTCCAGCGGGTGTCTGTGCTGTCCAGCCCCGAGGGTCTGTGTATCCAGACCCTGGTGCCCAGGCAGGACTGGCTGACTCTTCTGTCCTGGACTAACTCTCCCTAGGAAAGACCCGTGCTGGATTTCTTCTCCCGCGGGGGCTTCTCTGATGTTCAAGTCTGGGCCTCGGCCTAGCATAGTGGAGAAGACAGCAACGTTTATTTGGGAGGGAGGGGGATCCTAACTCACCTCTTTCTTGCAGGATCATCACCCTCTGTAGAAGTCACTTCTCCATCAAACCGCGTATTTTTCAATGGCAGGACTGACTCTGGTCCATGGAAGGATGGGCTTCATTCAGGTCAAAGCCTGGACAATCAGCTTTTATATCCACAACTGAAGAAGTGAGTTGGGTCCCACAGTGAGTGGGGTGGGCCCGGGATGGGCTGTTTCTCTCTGGATAAAGTGGATGATGGAGAAGGAAGCAGGCCGCGTGCAGAGGCAGAGGCAGAACACACAGCACCGGAGCTCCTGGCTGCAGCTGCTCTTGGTCCTCACGCTCAGTCCCTTCAATTTCTGTGGTTTGCCTTTCCAGCCCCAGCTGTATACTAAGAGCTAACAAACTGTGTTTGCCTAAACATAGCTAGGGCTGGGGATTTAGCTTAGCGGTATAAGTGCCTTTCTGGCAAACGTGAGATCACGAGTTCGATCCCCTGAAACACGAGTAACTGTGTTTCAGTTACTAATTTGGATCATCTTCTCGAACTGCACCACCTGATCACGCTCGTCACATCAGCATTTAACACACTATATTCAAACCATCTCTTTCTACAGGGCTCGCCCCTTTAACGAGACAGGCTGGCTCGTCCGTGTTCCTCTGGCCTGTAGCATAGCGTCTGATAAAAGCAGACATTCAACAAATGTTTACGGAGTTGTAGAATTCTGTCCTGGATGGAGCTGCTGCCCAGTGTGCCTCCTGCATACGTGTCTCTCCCTGTACATAGTTCTTGGACTGGCGTCTGCATCAGGGAAGAAGGATTTGCCTGCCATGTCCCTGAGATGACAGGGCAAGCCACCAGCATCCCCCAGCAGCTGCCAGCCTCTCTTGTGGTTCTCTCTGATCACAGGTCTGTGCCGCCCTTCCCCACCGACAGGGCCTCCAAAGAACCATGGCAGTGTGCACTGAGCTCTGCCACCAGCCTGCAGGGGCGGGGGAAGCAGGGCCGGTCCTGAAGAGGATGAAGATACTGCCTGCAGCCTCTGGGCCGTAAGACCACCCATAGCCGGAGTCCGTGCTGCGGCCGGTGCTGTGCCCACGCCTGCCCTGTACGGGTGCACGGCCCAGCTGGACAGCCAGTGCCTTAGTGCCACAGGTCTGCCAACAGGCTGTAAAGAACTTGTTCCTGGAACATTTTAAAAACATGAGTCACAATGAAAAGGGAGGTGATTGTATTGCAAGTTGCCATACTGCTCGCAGAGGGCGTATGAGCTGCACCCTCCAGGCAAGTTTTAAGTCTCACGCTATTTCCAGAGTAAGTCAGAGACCTGTTCACAATGCCCAGGGAGCAGAATAGCTGAGACATTTGTTTCAAAACCGTGGGAGATAGCTAATCAGTATGGCTCAATCAGCAGATCGTATCTACTCTGCCACTCTCGTGTTGCAGTGCTGGGACCAGAGATCTTCTTTCTAAATGCACATATGTATTTATAATGTAATATATGCAAACAAAATCTAAGTTCATATGTGTGTGGGTTTCATATTTAGAGCTTTTTTTGCTGGAATGGAAGACCACAGCTAAATATACATGTGTGACTTACGTTGTCTTCAGTGTACATTTTTATATTTGATCCCTTTAATGCACTTCAAATGCCAGATTCTTTCTTGACAAACACGAGAGCAGCTCTTCCTGTGCTTGCTTGCATCCTACGATGTCCTCAGATCCACCTCTCTCTGCCCCAAGCACTGCAGCTCTGGATGCAGGATGCCTGCTCACCTGGGGTCCCGTAGGGGTCCACCACCCTCCCCCTGGTGTCTGCAGCCAAGATCTCACCTGTGTAAAGGCCTGTGTGTGTGGAGGGGGTGAAGCATTAAGTACAAACCCCCTCCTTGTGAAAACTCTTTAAACAAAACAAGTGACTCACCTGTACGCCAGGGTGAGGCACAGGGGCAGCTGAGCAATGAAATCACGTGCGGGTCATGAGGCTCGTAAGCAGGGCCTCTCCTCCTCAGAGAGAGACAGGAGACTCCCCCCGCTCATGGCAGCAGTGACCCGAGATGGGTGGAGTGTAGGACGTACACTGATACTATGTTGATACAGTTAATACTGTAAACGATTACAGTTAATAATTACTGCCGCTATTACTGCTGATCTTATTAGCATAAAATTTTACAAGGTGTGGTAGAGCACAGCTGTAACCTTTCTCATTGCTGAGACAAAGTACTTGACCCCCAAGGGCAGAGGAGAAAAGGTTTATGTAATTCACAATGTGTAGCGGTTTCAGTCCACAGGCGGCTGGCTCCAAGGTCTGGTGGCAACACAGAGCAGAACCACAGAGAAGAAAGAGTTCAGAGCAGGCATAAAACAGCAAAAGCAAGCAAGTGACCAGCTTCAAGCAACAGTAGCTATTCTTTTCTGCCCCCTTTTGTATTCTATCTAGGATATTCAGTTTAGGACAGGTGCCAAACCAATAGACTAGTTTAGTAATCACACACCCTTAATCCCAGGATCAAACACTCCAGATCCAGTCCAACTACATGAGGCTTTGGGGGAACATCTAACACAAACCTTAATAACCAGATTCTCAGGAAGCTGAGGCAGAGCGATTGCAAGTTCCAGGCCAGCGTGGATAACTTAAAAGTAAAATAAAATAAACCAAGGCGCTGAGGATGTATCTTATTGGTGAAGTACGTACCTAGCATGGGTGAGGTCCCTGGTTAAATGACCAGGACCTTAAAACAATTAGTTATATTACTGATTTATTTCTGTTTGAGACAGGGTCATGCTATGTCGTTCAGGCTGATCTTGAACTCACTGTGCAGCCCAAGTTGGCCTCAGACTCACAGCGCTCCTCTTACCTCAGCCTCCCGAGTGCCAGGATTGCAGGTTTGCACCACCATGCCCAGGTCTGTAACTACAGCTACCACCTTGGCCTGTGATTTCAGCACTAGAGAATAGATTTTTTTCAGAGAATAGCAAGCAGACTGCCTTCCCATAGATGCATTTTATAGTTTTGTTCAATAAATAAATCATTGATAAGCTGTCTTTTCAAGATAAGCATCTGCAAGGTAAGCATGTGCAAATCATAGAACAAAGCTGTATCACACAAAATAGAGAGGGGCGGCTCACAGTGATGATAACGAACTTTTGGAAACTCAGTTGCGCTTGACTTTTTAAAAATATACACATAATCATACTCTTACATACATACACCGACACAAAAACATACACACATGCACACACGCATGCATGCACAGGTATACCTGGGGCATGCACTTAGGTCCCTTAGAGAGTTCGGAAAAGTAAAGGCAGTTTCCATCCTCACACACCAAGGTGAGCAAGCCTTTCTGAGGGAATCACCCCCTTCAAGGTTCATTTATTTAGTCCCTGCAGGACCAAATCAGTCTTCTCTAACTCAATGTAGTGATATCGTGCAATGCAACATGCTTAGTTTCAGGGGTGTCTTGCGTTGTGCGCTGCCCCACAGCACCCTATTTTAGGAGGAGAGGTGCCGAAAAGTCTCGGTTCCAAGGAGTAGTAGATTTGCTTCCCCAAACTGAGGCCACCAACTGTACTTCCAGACATGGCCACTCTCTGCTGGAGCACCCTCACTCCTGGTTAGCCCATGGAACAGAAATGGCTCAGCAGTAGACCACTTGCCCAGTACCCATAAGACCTTGAATTAAACCCCAGCACTGCAAGAAAGACAAAAACCATAAAAGAACTATGTGCCCAGTTGATGTCCCCAAAGCATGGTCCCCAGTTTACGTCAAGTTCAAGGCAGGGTCCACTCAGCTGTGAGCAGAAAAGACACTGGTAGCCCTGTAGAGGAGGATCCCAGAAGACAGGGAAGCAGGAGGAGCAGTGAAGCCAGGGCTGCATCTGCAAGTGTGCCCCACCACCCTGTGGCAGACAGTGGCCCCAAGGCAGTGAGATGGGTTAGAAGCATTTGGGGGGGACTGGTCTGACCAGACAGAGCCATCAGAATGAGCACATCATGGCCACAGCAAAGCAACAGGAGTAGTGATGATGACACGAGGATGCAATTAGAACCAACTAGCCTATGCTAAGGTAAAAATAACCAAAACATAAATGAAGGAGAAGCGACAGTTTTGTTTACAATAGGAGTTTGGTTAATACATATGGAAGGGATGATGGAAATAGAAATCCACCATTTGGCCAAGAGCATTATAGTAATTGTTGTAGGCCAGGTTGTCAATGGTTGCTGAAATTAGCAGGCAAAATGTGATGAGCACAGGGCAAAATATTTCCTCAACATGCTCATTAGTAAAAAGGAGAAAAGTAACCAAGCCAGTTGTCTCTTGACAGCCATTACTCTAGTGGTCCTCAGCCTGGCACAGCTCACGCTGATTTTGTGTTCTTACACATCGGGCAGATTCAGCTTGGCTGTGATCCCAAGGACGTGTTAGAGAGGCCCAAACTGAAAGATACTCTGTGACACACTCAAGCAGAACTCTTCAAGAGTGTCCAAATCATGGCAAAGACACAGCACTGGTCCCTAGCTGGAGACAGGAGGACTAAATGGAGGCAGACCAGAGTCTGGGAGGAAGGGGCCGCTAGCGGGACTCTCAGCCCAGCCCCTGACACTGTGGAATTCTGGGACTTCTACTTTAGACGTCACTGAGGAAGGAAGCTCTGTGGGCTGCTGGGAAGCTACACCCAGTGACAACAGCTCACAGGGTACCTGTCTGGCCTTAGTGTTGTGAGCAGCCAGCCCAGAGTAAAGCTGATGGTAGCAGGAGACGATGGCAGGAGCTGTTGTAACAATCAGCCGTTGAAATGGCATCAAGAGAACCCAAGCACGACCCACCTGTGGCCCCTGACGGGGGCACTGCCTGGGCCGCTGCTTCCTGATGTCCTTGCTGTGGGATCCAGGCCTGCCTGGGGCTCATAGGACTCTGCAGGACCTGGTGCTGATGAGCCATATGGGCTGTTTTTCTTTCTCCTTCATTCAGTACATGTCATGACACCCTGAGTGGGAACAAATTCGCTTGCTTACTCTGCTTACAGAGACACTCCGTGGTGCTGCAGGCAACTCACTGAGGGGCACACCTGGGGACAAGGCCAGTCCTCAGTCGGCTTGCTCCCCATTTGCATTTTTGGATCAACCAGGGTTTTTGGCAAAAAAGGAAGACATATGTTGTATATTTTTCCCCCGTTTTGGTGCTGACAGTCCCTAACAGCTCATTTAGGCCAGTGATACTTCACAGCTTGTGTTTTAGCCAGCGCTCACTAGAGAGACATATTTAACAGAAGATGTACAATTACAGAAGGATTCACAAAGCAGGCTTACAGTGGCCACCTTCAGAGTCCAGTGTGGAAGGGTGCAAGGGGCCATCTGCATCAGGGAGCCGAAAGGTCCAGTCAAAGGCCTGGAGCTCACTGCAGCGTCCCGAGGCGGCGTCAGGAGGCTGAAGAGTCTGCCCTGGAAGCTGAGAGGCAATGTCCACGGTGAGAGTGAAGACTGGAGCTCCTCCAAAGGAATGGAAGTGTATTTCCCTCTTCATTTCCCTTTTTCACCATTCAGGGGACAAGCCTATTAGCTGGTGCCACTCACACCTGGTGTGGATATTTGGTCTTCAGCAAATCCCTTCAGCTATAGCCAGTACTACGCTGACCCGATTTAGCTTGGGTGTTTCTTGCTCAAGCTGACACAATCAGTTAACTATCACACCTTGTTAACTTTGGTTTTTTGTTTGCTTGTTTTGTTTTGCTTTGGTACCAATGATCAAACTCGACCTTGTGCTTGCCAGGCAGGCGCTTATGCCACTGAGCTAAATCCCTGGCCCTTAAGTTTGTTATTATTACTTTTATTTATCAGAGAAACCCTCTGATTAGAGTCCTGTGTGGCATTCCAGCATGTAGACAGACAGAAATGGGGTGCATGTGTTTGGGGAATGAGAGGGGGAGGACACAGCAGGGGTTCCCCTCCCCTGATCTTCCTCCTCCTCTGTCTGCAGCCCTGGCCCGCTGCAGAAGCCTCCTTTCCAGTCCTGGAGCCCAATTTTGCAATCTGTCTTGAGGCTGGGAGCATCCATTCTTGCTGTGGATCATTGATGCATCCAGACAGTTGCTCTTAGGAGGCCGTGGTGCCAGGTGGAAAGAGGCAAAGAGGTTGGTCGCTGGGTTGAGGGCTGGGTTCTAGGGAGCTGGTGGAGATGCCTGGCAAGGATGAAGGGTGAGCTTCAGGATGCTAGGAAACATGGTCTGTGCTGTTTCAGGGCAGTTTCCCTCTGAGAGCTGCCAGATGGGACCAAGGGTGGGTGCTGTGCTTTCCATGGGTGCCAGGGGTATGGGCAGGGACACAGACACTTGGCACCCACTGAGGCCTCTGGAAAGAATCTCTGCTGTGCAAATCATCACCCCGTCCCTGTTGGACAAACTCTTCCAGAGGGAGCCAGTGCCCTCTACCCATGGCTGCCTCCAGGAAGGCGACCTCAGTGGGTTTGACCGACCTGTGGTCACCATGTCACCGGAGGAATCCTGCACCCTTCAGTGCCCAGAGATTCATTTTGTAGGAGTTTAGCTTTTCTCCTCTCTTCAAGTTTAGAAATAGCTAATACCAAATATTGGAGCAAGAACCTGGCCTGGGCAGGTTGTAACCAGTTCTGCGTTTCCCTCAGTGTCCCTAGGCTGCCCTCTGCTGTGTGAGCGGAGGCTGTGAACTCAGGTTTTGCGTGTGAGGTGCGGTGGAGCAGCCTGCAGCCACACTGGGAAGCTGAGTGAGAAACCGCGCCTTTGGGTTTGAGACTCCTTGCCCAGCGTTCCTAGCCACTGGTGGCCGGGACAGTGTGACTTCCCAAGACCATGGATGGCTGTGTGCTACAGCTGAGCAGCCCTTTGAAATCACCTGACAGTTTCAAAGTGTGAACAGCTTGGGGCATTACCTGGCCACAGAAGTGGCCACATGCTGTTGTGTATTGCTCTCTTCTCCTCCGAGCTGCCATGTGTCCCAGCACTCTTGAGTTTTAAGGCAGGTGTAAATTGACATTCCAGAAAAGCACTGCATCTGCTTTACAGAAAATGATCGATAACTAATAAAAACAGTTTTGAAACAGGCTTTCCCTTGTTTTTGCAGCCCACTGAGTGGGAACAAAATTCACCACACAGTGTTCTCTGAACAAAATTCCGACACATGGCAGGATCTGGCAGTCACCGATGCTAGTGCTAAGTGAATCAGTTCCTTCTGTACTCACTTCTGAAGCCAAGGATGCCATGGGAATAGACTTCCCGGGAAACCAGGTGGGGAACAGGGGTCTAACTAGTAAGAGCAGCAGTTACGCCTTAATTAATTTCTACTCAGATTTAGTGATGTCAAACAGCCATGCAGGCTTTTGGATGCCCTGCGGGAGCTGCTCTGGTGCCAAGCCCAGTGGTCACATCTCGTGTGTCTTCAGGCTTCTGTGTGTTCTCCATCCCAAGGCCCAGGCAGCTTCTCCTGGCAGCAGTGGCACTCCCCACGGCTCGGCCGTCTCCAGCCCCTGCCCCTCAGGTGCCTCAGCAAACAGCAACCACACTGCACGGCCGGCCACAAGGACAAGCAGAGCTGTTGCTGCCTGAGGGACGCTGCACCGCCTGCCACTCAAGAGAGGAACGTGCGCTGCAGTGGACACTGTGTTCCATGCTTCCCCATGCTGACATTGGCTCTGCCGGTCAGGGGTGGCCCATGGATCTGAGGGGCTCCCTGATTCCTCCAGATGTGAGACAAGAGAAGCGTGAGACAGAGGGAGCCACCGCACCTTCGTGGTGAGGACTCTTGCTGGCATGGCCAGATCGGTCTCCCCAGCAGCAACCTTCTACCCCACACCTGGAAGTGGAGGGACTGGAGCTGCCCAGCCTGGTTCTCAGTGGAACCCCATCAAGTGTCATAGGTAACACAGGTTCCAAGGCACCCAGTGTCCCCAGGACAGCACCCCCTGTGCCCACAAGAGCTTGTGCCTTCTGCCTGCCCCATCTCATTGCCACCCTGATTTGGCATCACATCGTCTTTATCCACTTTGTTACTGTTCCCATAAAAATTTTACTGAGTTGCAAACATCTACGCTCCATAGACTGGCTGCTAAGGCTACATCCTTCTGATGGCAAGAACATTCAGGTGACACAGATGTGGGGCTTCAGCCCCAAATATCCGCACACTGGAACCCATTCAAGGAACGAGACCGGGCCGGGCTCCAGGGCCCTTGGAGGCGGTGCTGTGCAGCTGTCTAAACTGCCCCAGCAGGGGCATCTCCTGGAGGACCATGGAGAAGGGCTGGGTCTGAGGGTCAGGGGAGTCCTAGCCTGGATGAAGCCCCACTCCACTGGAGGTGGGGGCAGGCAGGAAGCTGCTCTTCGCCCAGATGGGCAGATGGTGGTGCGTGGTGACGGCGTGGCCTGCACATGGGGTCAGGATGTTCACACAGGTAACTCAGAGGTGACCCAGGGGGTGTTCATCTGAAGCCTGCAGCTTATTCAAGGGAGGAGAGGCAATGTGTCAGCAATTCGGGTGGGTTTCCTGCCTACCATACCTCAGTGGAGACCCTAGGCCTGGGGCAAGGAGAGACTGTCATGATAGAGGCTGAGAGGCTGAGGGCGAGGCGTTGCTCGTGCTTCCTGTCTCCTGGAGAGAGGCACACTTCTGCCGCAGAGATTCTGGCTTCTCCAACCGGGCAAATCCTTCCCTGGCATCACCTGCCAGAGGGCAGCCACTCTCTTCCCATTGTTCTCCAGCTGAGCAGAGTCCTGGAAGGCCTGGTGAGTGGATGCCTACTGGTGAGGGGTGGGTGCAGCAACGTGGGCAGAGAGTTTGTCCCCGGGGTCTCTGGAGCCACTTGCTGCTGGTTCTGTATTTACTTCTGTGGTAGCACTGGAAGCTGCTGCTGCCTGTCACCCATCCCCAAATAACATAACCAGACTGTACCTAGGTCCTGTGACGCCTGACTGACGGGGCGTGGGGTATTCCCACACTTCCCAGCACCTGGCCCCGTGAACTGGACCTGGTGGACACATCATAAGAGGGGTGCGGCTTCCCAGGATTCATGACCACTTGTGGGGGAAGTAGAGGGCAGTGTAGGTGAGGCTAGGACCAGTCAGAGCAGAGACCCCAAGTGCTCTAAGAGGCAGACATTTACTGCTCCCCCATGCAGGGTGGGCAACCACAGCCCCACCCTCCGGAGCCTCTGGAAACAGCTGCCTGTTCAAAGCCTGCTGCTGTGGCACAGACCCTGGGCCGTGGCCACCGAACTTCCTGGAGACGAGTCCAAAGGTGGGCTCAGGTTGGCTGGGCACAGGGGCATGAGGCAGAACCTGACCTTTGGCCAGCCCTGACCTTGAGCCCTTGACAACTCAGTCTGAAGCAAGCAAGATGCCAAGTCTTCTCATTTTTCGTTCCTCAGCCCCAAATCTGGGCTGACTTTTTTGGAACACAGTATCATCCCGGGGAGATGGGAATGCTGGGAAGCAGCTGTCCTGGGAAGTGTCCAGAGCTCGTTTCTGTCCTGCAGTGACATGGAGGGAACAGCTCTCCCTCGCTCACAGTGTGGTACACTCACAGGCAAAGGTCATGTCCTGGTGCGACCTGCTTTTTCACACAAAATCACTTCATTCTGGTGGGGCTTGGACACATTTCCCACCCACTGTACATTAAGAGGTAAGTGACTTCAGGAAGCTACCTTCCAGCCAGCTCTGGACCTCTGCATGGCGGGAGGAGGGTCACTTGCCCACTCCAGACAGGGTGGCACTGGCCAAGAGGCACCTAAGGATGTGGCTTCCACTCTCAGGAGCCTAGTGCCAAGGTGAGTGGTGAAGCTGGCAGACACAGGGTAGTGGCAACGGCAGCAGATGCTGTGTGTGTGCCAGACATGGTGGGCCAGGTTACCAGCCACACACGTGTGTGCAGCCTGTAGAGCGCCCACTGCTGGCCAAGACTGAGAAATGTTTTGTGTGCGGAGAACTCCCTGAAAAGCTCGTGCAAGCACAGGACTGGCGACCCTTCCCAAGCAGGCATGGGAGGGCACTACACCATGGCTGGTGAACAACCATGGTGGCTAGGTCTCAGGGTCAGGTCCTGGTACATGGTACTCCTTCCTCTGACTGAAGCTCCTTATCTGATGTTTGCTTGAGTGCCTTTGGCTCCTGAGACTCCCCATGGGCTGGGAAATGCTGCTGGACCTGGGAATGCAGCTGGCCTGCAACTTCACTGCACTGGGCCCATTTCTCAGTGGCACTCCCAGAAAGCAGATTATAATGTTGGGATAGCAGCCATGTCCCTCTGGGCTGGACACTGGTCCCTGGGGACAGTGTTCTTAGTGCTACATGATGCAGGCTGCCAAAACATCCTGCAGCTCCTCCCCAGCTGCCCTGGTCCACTCTAGTGCCATCTGGTAAACCTCTGTGCACGAGCCTACCCCCGCCTTCAGCCAGTCCACTGTTCCACCTGCCAGCAGAAAGCTCTCATGCAAAGCCTGTGTCCAGCCACTCGCCACTGGAGTGGGCACCCACGGGCCTGACTGTTGAACTCTGCCACATCCAGAACAGCTCTCAAAGTTCCCAGGGGGAAGGGTGGTTGGAGAGTGGAGAACTAAAGATAAGAGTCAGAAAACAGACTGCTGAGGTCAGAAGAGCCTTCTCTTCAGGTGGGAGGCATCTCTTACAATGGGAGAGATGAGATGTGTGTGACTGCAGGAGTGGCAGCACAGGATCAAGGCTCTCTGCTCCCCCCAGGCTGAGGGTGTGCAGGTGGCACTGCAGGTGCTCATGGGGTCAAAGGCTACGTGGCATGGCCTGGCCCGGCACCACACCTCAGGGAGTCACTGGCCTTGACAGCAAGAGCTGTCCCCTCCCTTTAGGTGGCTGATGAGTCCACTGCACAGAGAAGGCACTGAGCATTTGGTAAAACAGAGGCCAGTGGGCCAGCAAACCCCTGGTGCTGCCCAGGTTCCCCCGTAGCAGCGATGCTACTTGTGCATCTGACAGGCAGCTTCTGGGACAGAGCTTTTTCATCACGTGGCTGATAACCTGGGATCCAACCTTCTGAAGACAAACGGGAAACAAAACAGGATTAACAATAAGTGAAAACAGAGGTATTTCCTGTGCAGAAATGTGGCTGGTAAAGGTGAGCCTCCAAGTAGCACAAGTTTAACCATGCTTGCTTCAGATCCCAGCTACATAGCAGTGCCTTTAAAGTATTATGAGTGGGGTTTAATTTAACATAGAGCTTCCCCTAGAGAGGATGTTCTGGAAGGTTTTGAGGTAGCAATAACCAGGAAAGAAGTTATGGTCTGCCTCGGCTCCAGGGCAGGTGCCCCTTAGCAGCTCCCTGCGCACCTTGGAGCCAGATGCTTCCTGTGTGAGGAAGGCCATAATCAGTGATGATTCACCTCCTTCAAGTGGAAGCCTGTGAGTCTGTTGCTTTAAAACATAGCTTTTTGTAATCATTCTATCTGCGCCTCCTGAAACACCACAAACACATATGCACTGTGGCCTGTCAAACAGTTTAGAACCTATTTCTATGTTCTCAAAAAGTAGGTGCACATAGGCATTTCAGTGCAATTACTAAACCTAAGCACCTCTCTCCTTCCCTGAGCTTAGAGGCGTGCTTGTTAGAGCAGACGAGGCCGAGGCCCAGGTGCAGAAGGAGGGAGAGAAACCGAAGGATGCTGCTTGCACTGTCAGCTCTGCTTTGCGGAACGTGCAGGTGTGCACAGGTGTGGAAGGAAGGCCTGCTGGGGCAGCCCATGGGGCTGTCTCTGGAAAGATGGGGAAGAAGGTGCTGGTGACAGGGACACGTGTTCTTTTGCTCAAGACTCCTGCTGACTATACGTTGACAGTGACCAAGAAGCAGAGAGGGTAAAACACATGCTCAATAAATCCAACAAGGTGCTAGTTTTCTGAGTATTTCCAAGCCCACATTGTCCATTCCTCTGTCACCCAGTTCTTCCTGTATGGATCCCTCAGAGACCTGGGAGGAGGAGGAGAAGGAGGAGAGTGGTGTCCCTGGAGATGGAGGCAAAGACTCTAGAGTGGGGAGAAGGAGAGAGAAAATGGGCTAGGCTGTCACAGACCTGGACAGTAGTGACAGAAACCCCCTTGCTATGCTGGAAGAGGAGGAAACCATCATAGTTCCCACTGGGCTAGAGATGGCAGTGGTAGGTGCATGTCCAGAGTTATTCCCGGAGTGAGCACAGGTGCTTGCAGAAAACATGAGTCCAATGAGAGCCCCTGCCCTGGGCCTGGGAGGGACCTGTGGGATGCAACTGCACAGCACGAGTGCCCCATAGCAGACAGCACTGTGCGCTTGTCTCTGACCTTTCACGGGCCTCTGCGGCACTGCACACTTACTGCTGCTCTAGGTCTAGGATGTGCGGAATAGCTTGATACTGCATCTCAGCCTGACTGGAAAGGTGGGTAAAAAGCAGTGATGCTTACGGGACGTGTAAGTGTCAGGTGACAGTCCTTACATGGAGACTCAGTGGCCGTGTCTTCCTGAGAAATGCCCAGATGAAGGGAGACTTCAGCTTCCGCCTGTCTTTCTAAATTGCCAAACTGCCCAGGTGAGGCTTGAATTTGCAACTGTTCTGTCCCCACTCCCAGGGTGTTGGGATTATCGGTCTGCACTGCTGCACTCAGCTTATTTTTAACTCTATGATCAAATGCCATGCTACTCTCCAAAGTACCATAGCTACTCTCCTTACCAGGAGTATGTCCTCACACATACTCATTATTGTCTTGCTTTTCTAATGTACTATGTACTTACTTTAAAATATAACCAAAATACTTTTATAATTATGTACATTATAAAATTATCTCTATTTTATTATAGTGGGTGTAATTTTAGTTTTTGATTCCTTGATGATTACTAATAATATTGAGCATTGTTGCATCTGCTTGTCAGGCATTTATGGATCTTCTTTAGAGAAATGTCTAGGTTCCTTTACATTATGCTGTCTTTTGTTGTTAAGAATAAGAGCTTTATATATTCTATATTTATATACTGTTACCAGAGACAAATTTGCAAATATTTTTCCCATCTTGTGTTATATTTTCATCTTTTGATAACAAACTTTGAAGCACAAAACCTTTTGATGTTTTGGGGTTGTTTTTGTGGTACTGGGGTTGGAACCCATGGGGGCTCTACCACTGCACTGCATCCAAAACTTTTTCATTTTTTAGTCACAGTTTTCCTAAATGGACTAGGTTGGCCGCACACTTATAGTCCTGCTTCAGCCCTGAATATCTGGGAGTAGGCGTGTGTGCTACTGAGCCACAGGCTTAAAATGTCAATGAAGGTCAGCCCTTTGGTTGCTTGCACTTCAGTTGTCATACTTAGGAAGTCTTTGATTGTTTCAAGACACAACGATGTGTGGCTGTGCTTTCCCCTAAGAATTTCATTGTTTCAGTTCCACATACAGGTCTTTGATCATTTTGGATTATATGATGTCAGATAGGTGTCTAACTTCATCGTTACACATGTGGAATCAGGTTACTCCAGCTCCTTGTGTTAGAGAAACTGTTTTTCCCCTTGCGTGTTGGCATCTTATAACAAAATCAATTGCCCATAGAATAGGTTTATTTCTGACTTCTCAGTTTGTTCCACAATCTACATATCTAGTTTTATGGTAGTAGCCACTGTTTCAATGATCATGGCTTTATAATAAATTTCATAATCAATTGAGTCCAAGCTCTTGTTTTTCCAGACTGTTTTGGGTAACTGGGGTCCTCCACATTTCTATATGAATTTTAGAATTATTTTTTCAACTTCTGCAGGAACAGCAGCAGGGATTTTGATAGATTCACCTTGAATCTGTCAGTCAGTTTGGGGAATATGTGAAATGTTAATTAATACTAACAGTTTTAGGTCTTTGCATGCACAAAATTGTCTTTTCTCTTGTTCAGGTCTTCTTCAATTTCCTCCAGGGATCTAATTTTTAGTATATATGAACTTCATTTGTTAAATTCCTTCCTTTTTTATTAGTACATATTTGGAATGTGTGAGGTTTACATTCATCCTAAGGAGAGGGTGCAGGTACTGAACATATCTTGATTGGTTTTACTTCTCTTTCCCTCATCATCTACTTCCCTCTGTCTCTAGATCCCCTTTCCCATTCCATTACTTTTGTTATTATTAGTTCAGCTTTGCATCATTATAGAGACAACATTCATTGGGAATAGTTGCTTCATACACTTGATGCATCTTAAATATTTCTGTGTTCCTTCTCCTCCCCACTTCCTCTACACTCAGGCTTTTGATCGCCTCATTTGCAAAAGATCTACCTCCATGCTCTTTTTATCAACCTTTTGTTTTGCTCTTTTTTTCCAGTTTTTTTAAAATTTTATTTTAAAGGGGGTAAAATTAAACACAACAAAACAAAACAGAATGGGACATAAGAAAGCATAAATTTCAAAGCTAGACAACCAGAGATCTTCACTATCTGTCATATTGTCTCTTGTTTACTTCCAAATAGTTGTCCTTATCTTTGCATATGGGGAGTTCATACTAAATAACATAGCCAATCTTTTCACAAGATGTGTAGTTCACTGGCTCCCATTTGCTAAGCAGGGGGGAGAAGGAGGGAGGACTGGGGGACAGGACGACATGAGATGTCTGATTCTCAGCCCACATGCAGGCAGGATCACAGCCACCCCCGAAAGAGGGGAGGAGTTCCTTGTTCTCCCAGCACCCTGAGTCAACCGCACAGTGCAGGTCCCGATGCCCCAGGGTCTCACTCCTTCAGGCTGCCAAAAGTCTGCCACACTTCCAGCCACCCCCCAGAGAGGGGAGGAGTTCCTTGTTCTCTCGGCACCCCAAGTCAACCGCATGGTGCAGGTCCTGAGGCCACTGAAAGTCTGCCTTCAGGCCACTGAAAGACTGCCACACTCGGGAGAAGAGACAAGATGGCGGACTGGTAGGTAGCCGGAGAGAGACCCTCTCTGAGAGAGACAGCTCAAATGCCAGAATAAAACACCCCGGAGAGACCCAAACAGAGAGAGATAGACTCTCACAACCCAGAACGAAACTAAAGCGCAAAAACCCACTCGAATAAGAGGTCCTGGGGCTACTATTAGTGAAGATACGATCAGCGAGCACGGCAC
>PVJX010026548.1:0-25735 GCA_004027295.1 Dolichotis patagonum | reverse complement strand
TTTTAAAGACATATAGTTTCAAACTCATTAAAGTAAAAAATTTTTCATGAGAGAGATGAAAATTAAACTGTAAAACAGTATTTATTTGGATATTTCAATAGTGTATTCTGAAATAAAGTTATTTAGTCAACAAGCAGCATGAGAACATCAATGGAAATGAACCATGCAGCAACCAAAATCTTAGTTCCTTCACATAAGACGAGTATATAGTAAGAGTATGCAAGAAATTAAAATGAAAGGAAAAGACAACCAAATGAAAGCAAAACAACAAAAAAGCCACAAAAATGACAACCACTTTCGTGTCACGCTTGTAGTCCTAGAATGTTAGTATATCACACCATTTCCACATTCTAATCCATAGATTGTCTTGAAGCACAAATCCTCTATTTCTTGTGTTCAACCACTTTTTATTTACTCATTGTACACTGCCAAGCTAAATTCTTGACTTAGACTACTTTGGGGGTCATTGGTATCCCCAGAAAGCATCATTTGAGTGTGGAACAATCACGATTTTATCTTATCCAAGAGAATAGACCAAAATACAGCAGGAGCTCTGCTTGGCTGCTGCGGTGAGAAGGGGATATGGACTTAGTGGAGACGCACATTATCATGTACACAGCTACGCACCTTCAAAGATGTGGTGTGTCCCATGTAGCTTCCATGATTCAGGTGAGAATTAAGAAACCACAGGCAAGACACTCTTCTCGTAGCATTTTTCTTCAGGGATTGTCTGAGAAGTTTGCTAACACATACTGATATCTTGGAACAGACAATACTGTTTGAAATGTGTTTTAGAATGCGTGATTTTCACTTTAGGCCATTCTCCTTTGTGACATAGGACTAAAATTAAATCAAAGCCAATGGATTATATAATTATTTATTTTAAAGCATTTTTGGGTGGGCACAAAATTAGGTGCTGATGGAATCTTGTGTAGTGATTCTCATATGAATAATATGTAATATAAGTTCTTTAAATGGAGTTGTGCTGAATTAGAATTCATTAGATTCACCATTAATTAGAAAGCATTTTTAAAAGTATAGAAAGATGGAGATAGATAGATGAAAAACAAACTGACACAGATAGAGATTTCTGACTCTCTGGGACCTTCTTTACAGATTTCAATTTAATTGGCTGGAAGTTCTTCTTAGATGTCTATTTTGCGAGGCTCGTCATTCTAATGTGTATCCCAAATTGAGATCTACTGCCTTAAACTATCAGACCACAAAGCTGGAATAGACCACCGAGATGAATTGTGATGCTTAATTTTTTGAGTTGCTTTGAAGAAGTCACAGATAGATTTTGTTTTAGTATATATGCTGCCAAAGTGAGCACTGGAGTTTTGTCAAACATCTTCATTATATTTGTGAAAATATTTTGGATGAGATTAACACTTTATCCATAGACTGAATACAGATTTTTTTTATTTTTTAATTTTTTTTTCTGAATACAGATTTTTACCCTTTCCAATGTGAATGGTTCTCCTTCCATAAATTGAAAGGCTGAGTAGAACAAATTTTTGATACTCCTATGACTATGAGTCTGAGTGACTATCTTCCATTAGATATTGAATTTTTCCTAACTGTTTTTGGTCACCAACTTGGGAAATGCCGATCTTAAAAGACTAAGCCTATATAATCCCTATATATATTTCTATAGATGTACATCTACCTGTGTATGTGTGTATACATATATGTGTAGCTATGTATAAACACACATGTACACTAACATGAAACATATACATACACAGTCTACTGGTCCTGTTTCACAGGAGAACCCTGGTTCATATACCAACCTTAAGAAAAGAGCCATAATTCGATCCAAGTGCTGGCTTCCTTTAGGCTACAATTTTTTCTTCTTTTGTTCTTTGCATTATTGGCATAGATACAGCTATATGTGATCCTAGCTAGTAGCTTCAAATTTGAAATGAAGTATATGCTTTAACTTTCCCTGCATATTGATTACTAGGTTGGTGTAAAAATTATATATATATATATATATATATAATACTGATATAAAGATATTTTATTCATTCATTTGCACTAAACTACATTTCATGCTGTGAAGGATATGGTGCATGAGCCGTCACTGCAGAGATGGACAGAGAGTCAAGCTGAAGAATTTTAATTTCTCACCTTTCCGTGGCTTGGGTCCCTTCAGGACCTTGATAGAGCTCCTAGAATATGTACATATGATCACGAGGATTAGTGTAATTTTTAAAATAAATTAATTGAAACAAACTTGTTGATATATTAGTCTCTTTCCATACTGACATTTTCGTCCCCAGCCCTGCAGTCAGTCTCCTGTCTTGTCCATGCAGTAGCTATGCAAATGTATGGAATCTGGCAAGTCAGAGTTGAGTGGAGGATTCGTACAACTCGTGTGTAGTGGAGAATATTTTTTGGCTGTTTCTTCTGTATGTGTAGTCAGTATACAAGTTCTCTCCTCTGAAAAACATGCTTGATAAGTACTATACTTTAGATGAGAAATACATACAATACAATTTCTTAAAATGCCCATGCTTGTGAGGCACATGCTTCAAAGAGTAAATATTCAAAATCGTAAATAGACTTATACATTGTGAGTTGATTTACCCCAATACAATTTTTATAAAATGGCCAACTATTCTGGAAGAAAGATTGACATCTGTTGATGAAAAATGGTAATACAAAATCATTATCATAGTAATATCTGATCAAAGCACAATTAAAAATCTATAAAAAAGTATTATATAGGAGTTATTACTAAACTTTTTTTTTATTTATCCAAGTGTTGTAGTCAGGGGTTGCAAGAAGCACAAGACAATACAGGACAAATAATTTACAGGATTATTTTGTAATAGTCACCCAAGAGTTAAATACCAGAAGTATGGGAAATCTGTCAACACACTGACGGCCTGGATCGCACGGCAGTACCCTGCATGAATTCTTCTGAAAACCTAGAGCCCATGACAAGGTCTCGCAAAAGTCCAAATGGAGGCCTGGAGCCCCTCGGTAGTGACTCATGCAAGTGTATTTCATGGATCTGTGCTGGGAAGGCCCAAAAGTCAGTGACAGAAGCTAGAAAATCTAGACCAATGGGGTGAAGGATCTGTGTCAGTAGGTTAAAGGTTCTACACTGGAACCAAGAAGAGATGCTCAAAATGAGGGCCAGGGCTTCCCTGAAAAGTACCAAAGCCGTCCCCAGCAGCAATGAAGTCCGGAGCTCCTTCAGTGATGAGAACAGCCGAGTTCGTATCAGGAAGCCAGCACGACAAGCTTCTCCTGAAGACTGAACAGCACATCTTCCCCTCTGGAGCCAAGAAGCAATGCTCAGAGTGAGGAGCAGAGCTCCCCCAAAGTGAACTGAAGCCAGTCTCAGAACAAAGCGCTGAGCTCCTCCGGTGATAACAGCTGAGTTTCTACTAGGGCGGCCAGCACACAAGCTGCTCCAGGAGAAACAATAGCTCCAAACAACAGCACCGCTCAGGAGAACCCACAAGGCTCCTTTTTCTCTCCAGGTCTCCTTTTTATGCTGGCAACAGTCCTCAGCTGGAACATCCTCATTTAGCACCACACTGATTTAATTCAGCTGGTGTTACAAGTCGACCACCAGTTACCAATCCATTACACCAAGTTTTGTCATTTGGGGGGGCTTTATAATTTTGTCCTTTTTGAGTTTTGTCATATGATACTTGCCAGCTTTTCAAAATTTGTGCATCTTTGTGTGTTTGCCATTATAAATGATTACAGTCATTTCCACTTTTTCTTGATCCCTACGTTTTAAAGATTTCAGGATCCATAAAACTTGACTTTAAGCTGCGGTGCTTTCTTTTCTCTGTTCTCCAGCAATCCGCTTGGTGGCGCTCTTCCTCGTGCTAAACAGAGCGCACTGGTACTGCAAACTGTTCTCTCTGAACCTGCCACTGTGCCAAGCCTGCGCAGGCATGGCTAGGCTTCCTTCCACTGTAATCACTCTGCTTTGAGGGTAGAAACAAACCTTTACTTGTGCTTGGGAGCTGCTCTGCTATCTCAGGGTCTAATTCTTGGTCAGAATTCAATATGCACCTGAAGATGGGCTTAAGGGGGAGGGAAAATAAATGGTGTAGGACAAGGAAAGAAAAATGGCTGAAAATTATGACTTTTCTTTTGACCTATTTACCATTGTTCTCAGTTTTTCTGTCACTACATAGGTGGTTTTCGCTGATTCTGAATGTTCGTTGTTGATACAAAAAGGCACAAAGTCTCAAAGCAGAAAAGTGATTTTGTCAGCTATTTCGTTGTGGAAAAGATTTGCTCAGATCATATTCCTCTCGCCAGATTTCAAGCATGCCATATGTTAGAGGAGGCTAAGGGAATTGGTAACATATTTGTCACCAAATTCGTAAAAAATCATACAATACAGAGTATTTCCAAGAGTATCTTACTTACATAAAAATAAGCAGTGTTCCACTCACACACGCAAGGGTTCGTGTCCCATTTCAACACCGGCAGCTTAAGAAGTTTGAAATCCCTTACACTCAACCCCAGTCTCAGTGTCAAATTATGAAATACACAACAAAAGTGAATGGGAGTTCGGTCCTTCCTGATGTTGGGGTTCCCATAAAACACAGGAAGAAGTCAAAGCTTGTTAAGATTCAGATTGTTTCACAATTCTCCCAGCAGCAGAACTTCTAAGACACAACTTCCGGAACGCTTCTGTTTCAAACACTGTCTGCGTTTTACGTTCTCATGTACCATATGATTCAAGTATCTTGGATTCTAATGCATTCACAGGGTTGTGTAATTTCACTTTCATTTGCTTTAGAACCATTTCATCAGCTTCACAGAACCCCAATGTCCATCTTTGGTCACTTCTCTTTACTCTTGACTGTCTGGTCTAGATCACCACTAATTTTACGCTATAGATTTACCTGTTGTGGGCATATCATACAATGGAATTATGCACTGACTTCTTTCGTTTGATGTAAATTTTCAAATAGAATTTCCATAATCTCTGTAAGACTCCTTTTCTGTCATATTCTGATAAAGAACATATGAAAACCTTATTTTAAAAAAAACATTAGGAAATTTAATATTTAGGCATGTCTGGGGCAAAGAAACACAAATTTAAATATTATTTTCTTTTAATGAAAAGTTTGGTTTTTAACATAAAGCCACTATCTGATGTTTGAGAGAGGGCTGAGAATCAAACGAAAACATTTCAATTGTAAAACCATACAAAAATGTAAAATATTCTTTTATTATAACAGAAATTGGCACTAATAATTTGATGAAGTTAAGTCACACATCTAAGTGTCAATAAAACTCACTGAAATATGATTATTTGACTTTTCCTACTTTTAGACTATCTTAACTATCTGTAGCTTCATGCTAAATGAAATTAAGAATTAATGCTAATTCTGTCAACATTTTGTTATCTGTAAGGAAAATTTTAACACATGTTTCTCCTCCAACATTGAAGTTATGAAATTTCAACTTCTTTGTGAGGTAAAAAACATCAAGGCTGTGGAAAAAGAAGAGGGAACCAGCGAAGTGATATCCTGTGAAATTTAAAAGTTTTTAAGTAATATAATAAATTAAAATAAAATAGTTTTCAATAATATATTGAAAATACTTGTATATGATACTTAAGTCACAATAAATGATTTGTTTTCATAGCTACATTGAATAAAATATCAAAAATGAGATAAAAATATTGAATACATACATACATATCTTTGGATCTGTTTTCATCTATTTAATTTGAGTGCAAAGAGAAAAGAGTTTTGAAATCTTTTAAAGTACTGTACTTGTTGCTGTTTATTTGAAAAACAAATGAGCCCAAATTTCCTCTTTGCAAAGTATGCATAAAAAGTTTCCCGTTGAACTAGGAAATGTTTCCTCTGAGTATGAGGACAGAGCCTCTTACCTGTATTCCACAGATGCACTGCTCCACAGTTTCCTAAGGCTTTTATTGAAAAATGATCCAGAGGTTAGACCAAAACTAGGTGAGCAGTCCACACTAGTGGCAGATTTTTATCCTTTAAGAAATGGTTCATGTTTTGCTCCTCTTTCCTGCACATTGATTTTTAAAATGCACATGTATTCTATGTCCATATAATTTTACATAAATCTATGTATTTTACCCTATATTATTTTTAACTTCAATGAAAAATTTATATCTGCATACATATTTGCTCATTTTCTCTCTTCTGCTCTGTTTATGTTACATTACTCAGCAATACGGTTTTCTTCCTGCATAGAAAACACAAAGCCATATATAGGCACAGCTACACATCTAGTATTTATATAGACATTTATATACATAAAGTGTGTGTAAAAGTAAAGGTAAATATTTACATGTATTTCCAATATTTTGTGATTTTTTAATGCTGAATAATGTTATAAACACTTTCTCATAATTACACTGGTTATCAACATTTCATAGACACCGCTATAGGTCAGTGCAAGTTCATGTCTTTAAGTGGTTGTAGAATGTGTCAGTGTTATTGTTCCAAAGTTTTTAATTGTGTTCCTAAGGATACACATTCTGTCTTTTCAGTCTTTGGCTCCTATGACCCATCCTACAGTAAACCACCTCCCTATATCATTAGCCATTGAGCTTTTATGTTTATGCTTGTTGTGTTAGTCACTTTCCCATCACTGGGAAAGATACCTAACACCCACTGCTGAAAGGGGGGTTTATGTGCTCATGGTTTCCAGTGGGTTAGTCAGGTGGTTCTAAGACAGAAACCACAGTGAAAGAACCTGATCAGCGACAGCTGCTCATCTCACGGCAGCCAGAGGGAGAAAGAAGGGAGGAACTGGGGACAAGCACACACACTTCCAGGCCATGCCACCAGTGATTCACCTCCAGACGGGATCCATCACCCAACAGCACATTTAGCTACTGAGCTCATCAAGGGAACAATCCACTGATGAGAACAGGCTACACCACGATCCAATCAACTTTGCAGCAAATGAGCCTTTTGGGGGACATTTTTGATCTAAACGATAACATTGTTGTTTTTCTGTATTTCACTTCAAGGTTCAAGTAACCTTCATGCTAATCTACTGCAGCAAATCTAATCCTATTTGATTTCAGAAAAATCAATTTAAAATCCTCTGCCTCCTTCTCAGGAATGTGTATCAATTCTGGAAACTAAAATATCATGGCTTTGAAGTTATCGACTCTGATGTCTGTACTCTTGTGGCCCCCCAGGAAAATACTAATGTGCTTTCTGTCACTTTCAATTAGTTTTCATGTATTTGTATATAAATAGAATCAAACAGCTTACATTATTATTGGCTTATCTTTCATCAATCACATAAATATCTATAGATTCACCCATGATGTGGACATGAATGTGTCTTTTTCTCTGGCTATTTTAAAGACTTTTTCATGAAAACTAGTTTTAAGCAATCTGATGTCAGTATGTTTTGGTATGGTTAACGTATTTCATGGGTTAAAATTCAAGAATTAAACAAATACTTTTTATTAATTTTGGAAAAGTGTTGGCCATGTTCTTTTCAAATAGTTTCTGTCTTTCTTAGAAACACCATTTACATGTATATGATAGAGCTGGAAGTTGCCCTACTTTTTGCTCATTGACAGATATGAGTTCTCACTAGGATGAGCTATAGAAAAAAACTGACAGATGCTAGGATTGACCAATGGCGTGTCAATCACCTTGCGATCTTCCTGTTTTCAAATGTTATTCTCTGTGATTACACCATCTGTGTTTGCTAATTTGTAGTCGTTGTGTTTATTGGTTGACAGTGATTGAACTCAGGTCCTCACCTACTGCCAGACATCGGGAGGGAAGGTCATCGTCTCTTTCAAAGTTCACACTTCATAGAGATGGTTTCTAGGTCTTTGGGAAGAATTTTACATGACCTGCAAGCGGTGGGGAAAAGATTTATATTTCAAAAGACAGAGGAAAAAGTGTATAATTTAAGAATGTTTCGAAAGTATACTTTGCAAGAAGTCAGAGGCCAATCCTAGCAAATAAACGTCTAAAATTTCTCCAAGCTAAAGGGAGCACCGAGGTCATTTTGGTCACTACCAATTCTACTGTCTCTGTCATTTTGGGGTAAGTTTAAAGTGATTGAGTTTTCTTCTTATCAACCATATATTCTTATTTGTTTGCATAATGTATAATTGTTACTGGATTCTTATTAGTATGAATTTTACCTGGTTGAGTGCCATTTCATATTTTTGACCTTTGTCCTGGTAACTAATTTCATTGCTAGGAAGTTCAAGAGCCTGTGCATAGTAGGCAAGAGATCTACCATTGAACTATACCTCCAGTCTTCTTTAAAACTTCATTTTGAGACAGTATCTTACTCAATTGCCCAGGCAGTCCTTGAACGTCAAGGCTCCTGTCTCAGACTCTCTGATAGCGGGGATTACACATGCGCTTTCTCACACCTGGCTCAGATTCTTCTGGGTTGGAAGCTTTTAAGCTTTGTCTGATGACATCACAGGAGCTTCCAGTCTATGACTACTTTTCTTAATAAATTCTGAAACAAAATACTTCAGGTAACAAACTGTGAACAATGAAGTTTTCCAGTAGGGATTTCGGAATCAAGACAATGATGCCAGTACTGGCCTTGTGTAAGTCCTAGGCCCCGTTTGACTCTTGGGCATTAGTCGCCACCCTGCTGCACAGTCTGCAGCCCTCGATCTACAGGTTCTCAGCTGGACAGTACCCTTCCTTGCAAGTATAGTGTTTCAGCACCCTGCTCACCCCTATCCGTCCCTCAGAAAAGATTACAATACAGTGCATATATTTGTACTGATTCCCCATGCTGGATGGTATTTATGTAATATAGAATAAATGCAGATGAATAAAAAAGGGAAGAGGAAAAGAAAAAAAAAGCTATGTAAGTTCTGCCTTCCCTAGTCTGTGGACTGAGAACTCCCCACAGGAAGAAGCTGAGCAATCTTTAATCTATTTTTGTTTGCTTCTTATTTCTTAAGGATTGCTTAATATTCAATGTCATTACAATTCTTTCATGGTTTTTGTACTGCTTTTCAGTTTTCTTTTTTTTCCCAGTATGGTAAATTTCATCTCTTGTTCCTTTTGGCTAGCAGCCGGTATTATATTGATCGTATAATGGAAGCATTTTTTTTTTTTAATCTTGTTTCCCTTTAACATGAGTTTTTAAAAGCTAAAAGTCACTTAAATACTTTATAAATAATATGTTTATAAATGCTTTGGTAAATTATGATAATTTCTTTTGAAATACATTTTTAAGTTTAGGCATTTTCTTTTTTATTTTTTTTTTGAGTTAATGAAAAAGTTCATTACTTTCTTTCATGTAAAACTTTAAATTTTACCTGATTTCTCAGTTGTTACTTATTCCTGTAACTAATTTACTATTGACATACTGTCAGTCCCATTTTCTTAGAGCATTGGAAAATTACTTAGAACAAAATCTAGTCTATCTTTGTGCTTTTATAGAATGTAAAGTAACTGGATGCCTGTAAAGTCTGAGGCATCCATCCACGTGTGTACCAGAATTTTATCAAAACCTCATCTACTATATAGGATTCTTGCTTTTTTTTTCCTGTACACTTGCACTATTTGATATTATCCTGTCCCAGAAATTTTACTTGGAGCCTGTGGCTAAGAATTAAAATTTATCTGTTGTGAGTATCTGAAATTATTAGAAATGAATTATCTGAGCCTTATGGCAAAAATAGTGATATTTTCAGATTAAAACGGGAATGAAGTGATTGACTTCTAAAGGAATTATATTTGTGAATAATTTTACAAAGTAACATCTCTACACTGATGAAGTAAGTTTGCATAATCATTTCTCTATATATGTATATATAATATGTAATACATAAATGCAGTTGCATAAATAATAGCAGTATATTATATTATTCCCTTATAAGGCATTTTATTTCGTGTGAGATATATGATAGATAACATTTTGTGAAATATAAATTTCTCAGATCAACTTTCTCTGTAAGCCATGATTAATACTCTGTTGATCATGTAATATTTTTATTACCTTGTAGATAAATATGTTAAGAATAATAAATAAGTCTTTGGGACTTAACTGACTTTTGCTTGGCCTTTGAATGAATCAGTGGGCACAAATAAGTTGTCAGTGAAAATATATAACCTTGGATTGACTTAACTGACTTTTGCTTGGCCTTTGAATGAATCAGTGGGCACAAATAAGTTGTCAGTGAAAATATATAACCTTGGATTATGAAACAAGTACTGACCTTCACTTTGTTGCAACTGAGAGCGAAAGTATCACAAAGTGGCAGTAATTATTCAAAATGACTATTTGAATAATTTCCAATTAATACAACAGGTATGCATTATTTCTTATTTATTCTTCAATTCTTGGATGCACGTCCATATCCACATAGAAGTGAACAGTCTGCCTCCCATTACATGTCTATTACATCCATCTGTTTCTTCTATATCAAAAAGCAATAATGTCTTTAACAGTCGAGAGGTTCTGTAATGACTTCTAACATGAAGAAAATCTGAAGATTAACAGATCTAAACTTAAGGTAAATCAAATATCTTTTCACTAGGATGTCCTGAAAACATGCAAATGAACAGGTAAGGCATAGAATTTTCAAACAGGGGCTTATGATTTTTTAAATGTTTATTATGGAAATTTCAATCATATACAAAGGTAGAAACCCATACTTAATTCCAGTGTTTCCATCATTTTTATTCATCATTATTTTATAGCCAGTCTTTTCATTCATATGCTTCTATCCACATTCATACTTGGTAATATTGTTTAGATTTCTATATTTATTTTAAATTATAAGGACTTCATTGTTTAAATATAACTACAATGTCGAACCTAACATTTTTAAATCAGTTTGTTGATATCTAGTATTTACTGTTCAAATTTTCAATTTTCAAATAAGTATTGTGACATTTATTTTTACAATTGACTTATTGAATGTGGAATTTTATGAAGGTTGAACTATTGATTGGATTTTTTTTAAGTGTATGCTGATGTGTATCTTTTTCTTTTCATACTTTTTAACTATGATTTTAGAATTTATTTACTAAAGAAATCAGATTATCTATTTGTTGTAGTTTTAATTTGGTTATACAGATTGCACTCTATAGTATGATTTGATATCTTACTTAGTAGACTATATTTTTTATAAATTGTGTTTGATTTTAAGGTGTTTGGTTGGTTTGAGTTTCAAGACTGTTTCTGAAATGTAAGTATTTTCTTTTTCACCAGGAAAAACATCACTTCATGGTTTCTTGGCTTGAGCCCTAGACTAATTGCAAAATTGCACTACTGCAATCAATTTTTTTTGCTTAAGACATTAGTGGGGACATTTAAATGAAGAGAATACCATCTTATACCTTATTTTTCATTAGCATAACTCAGCCTATGCAGTATATTCCTCCATCAGTTAACAAAACAGTGAATAGATTCACTACCATTTTCCAAGGTTGATTAAATTTGATTTTTTTTCTCTTTTTATATCATTATGTATCATGGGTTTAAATTTATTGAATACATTTTGATCTATTACAGTTAATTTTTTAATTCTTAAAAATTACCATATTTGGAAGGAGAAAGCATTTACACTGTCTACTAAATACAATTGACATGTTTCTTATGCTCTGGAATGTTAAGATATATTCGGACTACTGTGTTTTAGACCTGCAATGAAAAATTTCTTTAAAGAAGCCAAAGTTTGCTTGGAGAGAAATATCTCAAAATGTGCACAGTCTGTGCATAGATAGTTACAGTGCATTGCCACTGACATGGTTATTATTTCCAAGTGCTCAGTGGAAAGGATTAGGAAAATTTATAAATATATTAAATGCCATGCATTCCTCTCTTCTGTTACAGTTTCTGAAATAATTTTAAATCTTTTTTCATTACTTCTGGGATTTCAGTATTTATTCATTTTTATATTCTCAAGTCACTATCCATTTCTTTTATTTGCTATTGTGCTCTTTCTAGTTTAATCCATTTTTTTAATTTTCTAGTTTTCATACTTATTATTTTAATCTAGAAGATACACAAAAATGCAAGAAATAAAATGAAAATGATCTTCCAGAGAGAACCACTCTATGATTTTCATGGAAATATGGTTTAGCTAAAATGCGTGAGATCCTAATGTCGCTTGCTTTTTTTCAAACTTCATGAAAATATAACGTGAAGTGAAATTGTTGTTCTTTTATTTCTAATTTTTTCCTGTGTATTATCACATTTTTAAATTTTTTGGTTTTGTTGTTTTAGAGTTATTCAGTATCTTAATTTTTTCCAGGTTACATTGGAAATTTTAGTTCTTACTTTTCTTTGCTTGTGGTCTCATATATTTCTCCAATGTTTCATTATCTATAACATTTTCACTATGGATAAGAACATATTTTTCACCCTTTTTTCTTTATAGTTGCAGTATATATGAGTCAACTATTATGTTTTTCTCATTCTCATTCTTATATAAATTTAATAGTCACAAAAATAAGAAAATGAACCAAGGAACATCTTCTGACTTCACTGATCTAAAGTTTATTATGCTTAATGGCTATATGAAGTGTCTATAGCTATAGCCTTGTCCTTTGTGAAACTCTTGGTGCTAATACCTTGCTATGGTTTGTGCCCTCCAAAGACTCATGCAGTCAGGCTTTTTCAGAGATGGGAAAATCTAGAATTTTTGATTGAGTTAAGGTCCAGTGCTGTAATTAAGAGCATGAGCGCTATACCTCAGGCTGGCAGCCTGCATGTAACATAAGGGATGACAGACGCCTACCTCTCCCGTTCCCTCAGTTCCTTTTGCTGTTTTCTGTAGCTATGACCTGTTCTCCTCTGCCATGTTCCACCCTACCCTGGAACCAGCTGATTACCCATTAAAACCTCTACAAACTGTGAGCTAAGTAAACCTTTCCTTCCTTAAATTTGGGCATCAAATATGTCTCAGAATCAAGAAAAGTACCTAAGACATCCATATTTCATTTTTGTGTGGATTGTTGTAGTCTCTTCCCAGTATTACCACTGTTGCTCTCAATATAGGCTTTATTCTTGGCATTTTTTTCTCAGTTAATATGTATTTTTGGAGAAAGCTTTGGTGTCTTGTTTTGTTTGGTTGGTTTTATTATATTTGTTCTTGAGAAGTGTACCGAATTTTAATTCTTCTGGGCTTTCAGACTTAAAACGCACTCCTAGTTTGATCTATTGATTTTCCTTTGGCTTGCCACACTTGCCAAGGTATGTCTATGCCAAATTGTATATTTTTATGTTCTCAGATTCTGTTCATTACTTCTAATTTTGTAAAATAAATGTTGCTATGCAATTTTTGAAATGTCAGTGGGTCATTTTAATACATGTATATCTAAAATGCAAGGTAAAACTACGACAGATATACACAATTTTCTCTTGTTAAATTGACCTCTCTGCCTGTTTTTATGGAGAGTTTTGCAGACAATATAAAATAATTGCCACCACCACACAACTACTATCTCCCACAGTTCTCCACAGAAATAGCTACATGATCTTCAGTTCCAGATTTAGAACTTTCATATGCAGTCTTTCATGCATGAATTTGCCAAAGAAGCAAGATTTACAAGCAAGTTCTGTGTTCACATATCTCCTTCCACCCACTTTTCAAATGAAGACCATTCTCATCTCCAGTCTCCAGTGTTACTTTGATGCATGTTGCCACAGTGCAAAAAAGTTGAGTATTCCTAACAAGACTATTTTGATATATTGGCGATGAAAATCAAACTATTCATTGGGTCACAAATTTTTGTAATTTCAACTGGTTCCTGATATTCTTTTTCACAAAAAATTTGCAGTAGATCTACTTGGATTAGGTAATTTGTATGTAATAAGGAATAACATTCAGTATTAGAAAAATGTGAATTTGCCATATGATTAGAGAGATACTTAAAACAACTATAACAGTGACTTTGCAATTGCAAAATATTTTCCATTTCTATATAATGTGAGAATAACATTTTCAGCGTCTCTATTAACAAAAAAATAAAATTGTTCATAATTTCTATATTATTCTATCAATAAGTAATTTCATCTATTGATAAAAAATTAATAGAAAAAATTTATTCATCTATCTCTTTAAAAGATACATTTCCGGTAACAGATTATTTTATGTTTAATAGTTACCATAAGCTAACATTTAGTATCTTGCTTTTAAGCAACTGTGTTCCCATAATACTTATAAAATTGTTAAATCCAATAAAAACTTATCATTTGATGCCTTATAGCCATAACATATGTACACATTTCTTACACAGAAATTTTCATGAATATCATACAGCAAGATATTTTTTCAAGTATTAATATACATGACAATATGATAGTGTGGAGCAAATGAAATAATTTTTTATTTTAAAAAAGCAAAATAGACAAAGAGAATAGAAAAGTTACAGGATTTCAAAAAAGTAGGAAATTAACATTAATTAATATATTGCATATTGTTTTCTTAGAAGTAGTTGTTCAGGTTATAATATTTAGCAATAAAAAAATGACCAAACAATCAAACAATGACAGCACCAACTGTTCTTTTGGATGAACTAACAGAGATTAGTAGTATAGCTGTCTATCTTGTGTATATCATGCATACATCCATACATGCTTATATATGTACCTATACGAAAGGGAAAGTGTGTGCTCAAAAGGAAAGAACAGTTGGGATAGGGCAAAGAACAGAAAGAAGAAGGGAAAAATAATTTTTAAGTAATAAAATTAGAATATTTGAGATTTTGAATAGACTATAACAATTACAAATTTCTGAATTTATTATAGTAAAACACAATATAATCATTTTATTTACAATGTCAATATTTTAAAAATTAATTTTATTTGTACATTTTAGATATGCATAATGATCAAATTTGTCATAGGAAATTCAAACTTCACATAATATATCTTGATTCTTTTTACCCCAGTCCTCTCCCCCTCTCCAACCCCTCTTCCCTTTCTTGTTTGCAAAGGTTTTGTTTCCATTTTTTTATTGAGTTTTTCTTTTTCCTTTCCTTTCCCTCTCTCCTTCCTATTCTTTTTCCTATTTGAATATTTTCTTCCTATTTCCCAATACCTGTTATGCATTTCAGTCCTTATTTACCATTTCAGTTTCTCACACTAAAGAAACAATGCAATATTTAAACATGTGTCAGTTTATTTCACTTAAGACTATGGCCTCACAAGGGCATCCTTTTAGCTAGAATTGTCTTAGGCTTTCCTTCTTTATGGGACAGTAGTACTCCATTGTATAAAATAAGCATATCTTCTCTCTACATTCATCCATAAATAGGCATTTGGACTGTTCCCAAGATTTAGATATTACAAAGCATGCTATTATAAACATGGGTATACATATATCTCTGTGGTATAATGCTTTTAAGTCTTTCAGAAAGATACCAAGAAGATGAATAGCTGAGTCAAATGAAACCTCGTCTTAGTTTTTTGAGGAATCTCCACACTGATTTCCACACAAGTTACACTGGTCCCACCAATGGTAGAAGAGTTCCTTTTTTCTCACATCCTTGCCAGCATTTATAATTGGTTGATTTCTTGATAATAGCCATTCTTTCTGGAGTGAGATGGAATCTCAGCATTGTTTTAATTTGCGTTTCTCAATTGATCTGTGATGTGGAACAGTTTTTCACATAGTTATTTGCCATTTTAACTTTTTCACCTGTGAATTATCTGTGCATTTCAGATGCTCATTTTTGGACTGGGTCTTTAAATTTGGAGGGTCTGTTTTATTTTATTTCTCTGTGTATTATAGATACTAGTCTTTTGTCTGAAGAACAACCGAGAAACATTTTTCACAAACTGTATTCTCATCACTCTGTTGGTTTCTTTTGCTGTGCAAAGTCTTTTAATAAGATGAGATCCCAGTCACTGATTCTTTGCAATATTTTTCTATGTGACTGAGGTTTTGTTCATAAAGTCTCTGCCTACACCTATGTCTTCAAGAGTTTTACCTATTCTATCTTCTAGTGGATTCAGTGTCTGTTTAATGGTTAGATCTTTATTAGATTTTGATTTTAGTTTAGTGCATGGTGAGAGACATGGGTCTAGGTTTAAACTTTGACGTGTAGAATGCCAGGTTTTCTAGCACCATTTATTAAAGAAGCAATCTTTTTTTTCAAGTAAGCATGATTGGTCCCTTAGTCAAAGATAAGTTGGCCTAGTATGTTTGCAGATCATTCTGCATAATTTAATGTGTTCTTGGGTCTGGTATTTTTTTATTTTTTTGCCAGGACCATATTGTTTTTTTTTTAAACCAATGTAGCTCTGTAGCATAATTTCAAGTCATAAATTGTGATATCCCCTGTTTTTCCTTTGTTACCCAGTAATGCTTCTTCTATTTTGGGTCTCTTCTGGTTCAAAATGAATGGATTGCTTTCTCTAATTCTGTGATGTATGCTATTGGTATGTTGATCAGGATTGCATTAAATCTGCATAACAATTTTGTTTATGGCTATTTTCACTGCATTGGTTCTTCCTACCCATGATCAAAAGATATCTTTCCATTTTCTGATACCCTTTTCAATCTTATTCAGAGTATTGTAGTTTGCAATATAAAGTTTTTTTAACTTCCCTTGTTAAATTGAGTCCTAAATACTTCATTTATTGATACTGTTGTATAAAGCAAAGTTTCCTTAATTTCTCTCTCAATGCATTTTTTATTTGTCTACAGGAATACTATTGATCCTTAAGTACTGACTTTGTAACAGCTACACTGCTGAATTTGCTGAATTTGAATTGCTACACAATGTCAATATATTAAGTGTACTTGAAATATTTTAAAAATAAGTGTACTTGTCTCAGTTACTTTTCTTATTATTGAGACAAAATACCAAACACCCATAAGTTAAGGGTAGAAAGGTTTATTTAGCTCACAATTTGTAGAGGTTTCATTCCATAAACCTGGTGGCAAAGCAGAGGGGCATGGCAGAAAGGGCATACAGAAGAAAAACAGTTCAAAGCAATCAAGGGGCAAGACTTTCCTTTCTTCATGTTCCTTAAATTGTATCCAGACTACTGGACTTATGGGAGTGCCAAACCGATCAGTCAACTGATTTAATAATCATCCAACCTTAATCATACCATGAATCAATCGCACACTCTAGGTTCAGCTACCTCTAAAAAAAGCCTTAACTATAACTGCATGAGGCTTTGGAGGAATACTAGACATAAGCTATAGCAACACTGCTCTAAGATAGACTTTAGAAATGTGGTAGATACATAAAGAGACCAAAAGATTTTAGAAGTGATTGAGATAAGGCATTTAAGATCCTTGTTTTGATCTGAAGGATGCAATCAAATTATAATTTAGCAAAGCTGGTTTACTTACTATTTTTAAGGAAAGAAGAGAGAATTAGGTAAAATTTACTTTGGAAAAATTTTATTAAAGTTTTTGAAGCTATGAATTAAAGCCCTAACTGCTTCTTTGTTATTTCTCAGTGCATTTAAAAAAAAATACCCTGCACATTTATACTCAATTCAAATTACTTGGAATTGTAACCTTGCTGTTTGATATCCTGAAATTTAAGTGTCCTTTTGTTTGGGTACATTTCCTTCTTATGTTCTTCCTCTTTTATTAGAAGAGAATATTAGTACTAGAACCTGGCAAACTGATAGAACTTGGCCATTAACCCTGAATTCATTGATATTCAGTCCTTATCCCAGGTGCCAAATTGAAAATGTACGTGTCAACAAAAAGACAATGAAGAGAGTAAGTTTAGGAAAAGTGTTGACCTGGGTCAGCTGGATTACAATTTTAAAAAATGACTCAACTTTGAAGTGAATGAGAAATTGGGGGGCAAGGATGATAGAGACACTGTAGTGAGTCTGTCATGACCATCAGAAAGTAATATTTGGATTTTCTAAACTTATTACGTGAGTAGAGATGTTGAGAGTTTCTAAATATGTACATTAAAAATAAATACCAGTGTTTGGTGGCTAATTGCATGTGTAACTTCAAGGGATGTATGAGAGGAGAATTTAAGAAATTTCACCTTTTTCAATCAGTTGACCAATTATTAAGAGGATGCATTGCTGGAAAAAAAACTTAGGGAGAAAGACAATGAATTATATTCTAAATTTGTTTTGACATGGAGATGGCCATGTTAGGTATATGTTAGGTATAAAATTCTCTAGAGGAAGACAACCAATATAATATAATAAACATAATATAGTTCATGCAATTATGAATATATATTATGATTTATATATAATGGTGAAAGAGTTTCTATTAGATTAGCTTACAGGTTCAGAGGATAGGTACTTGCACAATGGCGGACTTGAAAGATAAAGAGCCAGAGAATCCAGTAATTGCTCAGTTCAAAGAGCTGGAATCTGAAGAACAAGAAAGACAAAGGTTGCAGTTCAGATCCAAGGCTGAAGGACTAGAAGTTCCCTAGAGAATCACTGATGTGAGTTTGCATATCAAGCCTCAAGAAACCATGATGATAGCAGCAAAAATGCACCTGCTCAAGCAGAATCAAGTTTTCAAGCGCTGACAGGTTTCCTCGTTCATTCATTTTTGTTCCATCTGGGCTGCAAGCTTATTAGATAGTGCTATCCACAGCCATTGTGGGTTTTCCTCCCCCATACTTCACTGATCTGCATTGCAGTCACTCTAGGAACAAACTCTAGACCATCAAACAGTCCAGAGGTGTGTTGTATTAAACTAGGCAGTTCTCAATCCAATCAAGTCAACCTTCTGAATTAATCCTTACGGTGAGATTTTGAATTTATGAGTACAGATGAGAAATTTGAACAATGAGCAAAGAGATGGTGGCTGAGGTTATGGAAGTAGAGGGCGTGCCCTGGATGGAGTACCCAGTGAAAAAAAGATGACTTGGAGGACTGGCACCAAGCAGGACAAATGAAAAAAGGGAAAATTACATAGAAATTTGACAAGAGAGCTAGTAGGAAAGTCTTTTTACACATAAGGCCAAGATAGATTTTAAACAAGGGCAATGTTAAAACCATATCCAATTTTCCAAAATATTTGAGTAAGAGTGGACTGAGTATTGTATATTGGGAAGTCTAGGACATGCAGAATCCAGTGTAGTCCTGAGTGAGGAGGGGAAACCCAAGACTGAAATAGAGGAAGATTTTCTAATCTTGACCTCTCATATATCCTTGAACTAAATTTAAATGAAAAATACTAATGGGAAGAAACCAAGAAAAAACCAAAAAACCAAGAAAACTTAAATACAGAAAAGGAATCATTTTTGAGCAGCAAAGATTCCAAAATTATCAATCCTAAGTGCAATTAGGATGATTGTTCTTTGATTTCAGGACGGTCACTTAAATTCTGTAGCAAGAGGAAAGGTTTATGTAAATGCAAACATTTAGATTTTTACATTAAGTGGTTAGGAGCTTAACTATGAATAGCTTCTCTTTCTCCATGAAGAAAGCTTCAGAGACATCTTTGAAGAGGTATAGGAGAGATGGTATGTTTGGTATTCAGGAAAGATTGAATTATGTTGTAATGTTAATAATATAGACATAAATATTCCATGTACTATTTCACAAAGAACAAAATTTTGGAGTCTAATTACATAATATTTTAAATCATCTTGACAGATGAAATGAGAAATAGTATAAAAATAACAGAATATGTAAGATTACATTTTTGTGCCTTTTGAAATAAATTTTGCTTTTCCAGCCATATCTACATTAGTAGGAAAATATTTTGTTTATATGAATAACATAGTTTTGGTTCTTTAGACAACTTCTGCAGATTTTCTATTCCATGTATATCTGAACATACAATGCATATTTATATCAAATACCACTAAATTTCCCAAAGAAAATTATGGCAGATATATTTAAAGTCTGAAACATGGCAAGTTGCCTAGTTTAAGTTTTCATAAACACTGCAGTATTGAAAGAGGACTTTTAAAGTGTAATTATAGAATTATGGTGCAACCTCAAGGGGAAAAAAAGCCTTACAGAAAATAAATAGGTATTAAATAAAAGGATGTGCACTTAGAAAATGCTTTTTAATGCTGACTCACTCACTTTATCTGATATCTCCTATTCCTGTCACTTTCAATTTAACTAATGTGATATATCATTGTGGGTGACATAATGCAGCTAAATTAATCATGTTTAGTATCTAAAACTACTGCTCTCAAATTTTCAGTTGCTAAATAGATTTCGTTGCAGCTTCATTAATCTAAAACAAAAGTTGAAATTTTAAGATTAAGGTTATTTTGTGTCCAAAGTATAATTTTAAATAATTAAAACTATTTTGATGTCAAGGAAAGAAAGCAGTTTTTTCAATAATCTGTTAATCAATTTTCTCTGTGTAAGAATGACAAAGAATTTTAGCCAACAATCACTCAGACAAAAGACTTATATCAAGAACATATGAAGAACTGAAAAAACATTGAGCCTCCCAAATTCAAAGACCCTCTCCAAAAATGGCCATCAGAGATGAACACACGGTTCTCAGATGAAGACATACAAATCACAAATAAATATATGAAGACATGTTCACCATCACTGGTCGTTCAAAAAATACAAATTAAAACAGCATTGAGATTTCGTCTCACCCTGGAAAGAATGGCTGCCATCAAGAAAACAACTGACAACAAATGTTGGGAAAGCTGCGGAGAAAAATGAATACTGTTCCACTGTTGGTGGGAGTGTAGACTGGTGCAACCACTGTGGAAATCAGTATGGAGATTCCTCAAAGAACTAACTTTGGAAGTTCCATTTAATCCAGCTATTCCCCTCCTGGGTATTTTCCCAGAAAAATTGTAAAGGTCATGTCACAGTTACTTATGTGTACCCATGCTCATAACAGCACAATTTGTAATAGCTAAATCTTGGAAACAAAAAAAAATGCTCATCAACCACAGAGTGGATGGAAAAGATGTGGTATTTTTATACAATGGAATACTATTCAGCTATAAAAAGGATGATCTTGAGGTCTTTATAGGTAAATGGAGGCAACTTGAGAATATCCTCATTAGTGAAATAAACAAGACTCACATTAGTAAATATTGCATTGTCTCTCTAGTGTAAAAAATAAGATCTGACAGTATAATGGTATACAAAAAGTATAATAGATATAATAGTATAATAGTTATAATAGATATTGTAAAAGTGAAAGGGAAGGAAAGTGCTCTAAAGGATATAATGGTATGTATAATGTGTGAGATAGATGACCATATTGCTGAGCTTTTGTTAGATCATTGAACAGAAGAGTTTGTACTGTCAATGTTTGAGTGTCTAGCCACTTTTTATGCTTGGTTTTGTAACTTGAACAACTATTGTTAAGATGACAATATGTAATGTATCAACTAGCGATTTTATGATGTTAATATATTTTTTGATTTCTGTATTCTTTTTTCTCGCTTTTTTATTTTATCTTTTAAAATTTTCTTTCTTTCTTAAAATAAAATTTAAAAAACATAATTCGCTTAGCAAATAGATTATGGACTGGAAATACAACATTATCATTCTAAAACTTCTCATTCTAAAATAACCAGGCCTTCTTAGAGGAGAAAAGCTGAAATGTACAACACAATGCTGGAGCATCTCAGTATACCAGTCATCAAAACTACTTAAGAGCGTGACAAAGGATTCAGAAGTCAAGTCAGAAAGTCTTCTTCTGGTTACCTAACAAAACACATGTAAAAAACTAGGATATATAACAACAATAGAATTAAAAAGACATAAATACTCAAAGAAAGACAAATACAGTCAGAAAGAGAACATGATACACTGTTCTTTGAGAAATAATAAAATTAGCATTGCACAAAAATACACAAACATGTTTTATCAAATGAATCAGTCTACATATTTGATTTACTTCTACTTAAAATCTAGAGAAAAAAATTTTCTCTGTGTAATTTCCCTTATATTGTTTTAATAGTTGTAACCATATGATGTTTTATTTATTATGTTGCTCTTGTATGTCTGGAATATACAAGAAACAGCAAGAAGAGGGCAAGAAGTAGGAAATAGGGGCAGAGGGGATATAGAGAAAAATAGATTAAAGGAGTTTGACTTACATATTGAGTGGATTAGGAAGATAGTAAAGAGATTTTAGCAGAGGAGTGGCATGATCTGAATTACACAGCTTTCTTTGATTACTCTTTTGAGTGGGACCATGAGAAGAAACAGTGAGTATGGAAGCAATTAACATAACTGAAAAGACAGATTATAGTGGTTTTGATCAAGACAGTATTTGGAAATGGCGAGAACAGGATGTATTATATTTTACAAAGGAGAAGCTGAGTGATTTTGCTTTTAATTTGGTTGGCATGTGAGAAACTAGAGTTAACAACCAATACTGCTGGCTTGATGAGAGGGAAAGATAGTTGATATGTGTCAAAATGGCAAAGACTAATGGAGAGACAGATCTGAGAAAGAAGTTCTAAATTTGCCATTTCTGTGTGACAAGTTTGAGATATCTATAGGTGTGATAAGTAGGAGGTTGGAGATGGACATGCAAAATTCCGGAGTGAAATGTAGGCTGGTGATAAGTGTGGCGACTGCCAGCGTGCCGCGCCAGGAGGATGTGTGAGCTGGCTGCCGAGTGATACAGAAGGAGTCCAGGGATGCAGAAGAGGAGGCTAACCTTTAGAACACTAAGTTTAGCCACTCCATCGTATAAGTAAATTTTTCTAAAGATACATATTTTTAAAAAAATTACTAAAGAACAACCTATTATCCTTAAATTTTTGAAATTGGCCTGTGATGCAGTGAAATTTATTAGTGGAATGTACCCTATTTCCTGAGACAAACATTAATTACTTTCATGGAAAAAAAGTAGTCTTCATTCCCGACATTGTATCATCTTTTTAATGTCTCCTCTCTGCACAATCAGACATTCTGATTCTTCTTATTGGCTTTCATGAGTCCTTAAAGAACACTCTTGTTCTTAAATTATTTACTTACTCAGAGAACTTTGACTTTACCCTCATGTTAATGAACGGAAGTAGGATGCTTTGTATGTTTGATGTGGGTTTTTTTCTGATTGTTTAGAGAAGTTTCCTTTATTGTCTCCTTTTGACAGTGGAAGAATTTGCTGCTTCGGCTCCCTCTGGAGTAAACACCAAGATTTCAGAAGTTAAGCTAGGAGCACTGTTACCAGAATGAATTGGATTTTCCCTGGGTGAACCTAGATCTAACCAGCTGCTTTCATTTTACACTTGCTACTTCCTGTTCTTTTCTTAAAAAGTGACTCTTCTATCTTGCTCAGGATTAAAAAGTCACACTGTCTATTTAACTTACATTACGGTGTACAGGAAGTTGTAAAAATCCACTATATCAGGTCAGGTTCTTCCCACTTTCTCCGTGCTCTCTTAATGGTACCTGTCCTGAGTATTGATCCTCTGCATAGTTGGTTGGGAAAGCAGCTCCATTCCCTGCTGTAGTCCATTTTAGTGAGTTTGAGTTCTGGCATCTTCTGCTATGATTTCTGTATTACCACTTCCTATATCATTTTATAGCTTTTCAGAAAATTATTTCAATAACTTTACAGCAGAGATGCAGATGCAGTATTGATTTAATGCTGAGATAGTAAATTCAGTAAACATATTCTTAAATTTTGATTTTCTGGTTATTTTGCTTAAGATTCTCTGTGGTTCACTTTTTCCATTCTGCAGTGATGATCATAATAAAACTTAGTATACAAGATTACTGATAGCATTAACTAAAGCAGTACATATCAAGATCAGTTCTTGGAGCCTAGAATAATACTATTAACATTGACAAAATCATGATTAGTTTTTAAATTTGTAAGTGTACAGTGTGCTATTAGCTTTTATATTCCAATTTATCATGAGATTGTGTACACATTGAATAATGCAAACATTTACCTATAAAATTAAGAAAAAACATTATTATTACTATTATTATTATCATTACCATTATACATTGTGGGGAAATTTACAAATTTTTCAACCTTCTTAAGTTTTTATGTAGTACTTTCTTACGGCAATGTATTGACATCTTTTTTAGATGTTCTGCATAAATTTTACCAGCCCACCGACTGTATATATTTTTTTCATTATCCAAATTTGTTTCTGTCATAGTTTACTATTTATGTTTTATAGAAAACAGATATAAATAGGAATATTAAAATATTGAGGTGTTAATTAATATTCAAGCATAAAAGACCAGGGTTAGCTGGATAAGTATAGAAATTAACTGATGTATCATGTAAAAATCTATGAAAGTAATGGAGTATTGCTAAGTTTTCAATTCACAAATTGAAATTTGTGAAAATTTCCTGATTTTCTCCAAGCAAATTAGCATTCTTCAACTACAAGCATATTACATGATTCTGCTTTAAAAGCTACAATAATAGGAAAAATAAAAGACATAAAGACAATGAAAGAGTTTTGTGGAGTATCTTACAGCCAGACTTTATAGCAACCTGCGATTATAGTTTAAAAGCTTTTGTCTTTCAGTTTGACATTCTTCATGGGCTACAGGAAAATGAAACGGAACAAGTATCAAGAGTAAAAGAAGAATCTAATTCTCAAAACAGCAGAGATAGAATCATCTATGAGTTGAGATCGGAGGTAAGATATTGAATAAAAGGTGAAACATGTATCAAGAGTACTTAAAATCATTAAGCCACGTATTATTCTAAGTAGTATATCTGAGGTGCATTGGTTACTCAGTGACATGTGTATTGGTTATACAGTGTTTTCAGCCTATATATGATTCAAAATACTGTGGAATAATATTTACTGATAACTGGATCTGAACTATTTAAACATTAGAAATATAAAACATTTGACTGTAAAGCCACCTGATAGCCAATACGAAAGCTATTATGAGTAAATACTTGTTAAAGTTCAATCAGTTGCTGGGATTATAATGTGTTTATTTTCAGAATCAGTGACCTACAAGATATGTGGCACATAGATTTTGGTGGAATTAGTGCTGCTATTGGTAGTTAGCAACACTGAGATATAGAATAAATTCACTTTTGTCATAAGTAATTTATTTCTTAACTATGCTAAGTACTATGGTAGAAACATCTATTTTCCCTTCCTGTCTACAACAACAATAAATAGATTTTCACAAATTTGTACTCACAGTGCTTTCCTAGACTTAGAGATATTGGTTGAATTATTGTCCCTGGAGATAGGAGGAGGGGTTGAATTATTTATACACCATGAAAAATTGTGTTACCGAATTAAAAATAGAAAACCACAAATCATTTTGTAACAGGTGATTCTGGAGAACATCTTGAATACAAACATGTAGGAACAAGTTAGGAAATGGAATGAAGTTAGTGGAATGTAGGCTGGGAAGAGGGTGATTTGTAGCAGGCATTTTGTTTCCTTTAAAATTCATTAAGCCCAAGCTCACTGTGAAGTATGTTTCGTATCAGCTGCACATTGTGTAATGGGAAGCACACAGGTTTTGGAACCGGAGACATCGCCATGACATGTTGATGAGCTTATTCTGTTCTCCTCCTGAAAGTTCTCTGTGTCTGAGTTTACTGACTCAAATCATAGTTATCATAATGACAGTCATTCCACAGGAATCTTGAGAAAATTACATACTATAAGGAAAAACTTGTCTGAGACAGTGCTTTCATATTATAAATTATTTCCAAACTGCTCTGAGTTAGGTCTCCTTTCACCAATGCCATTCTTGGTCTCTCCTGTACAGGTCGCATAAAAGACGCTGTGGGGAAAAGTGTAAATCTTACTGAAAGGGAAAATGATAGCTTGATTGCATTACTTCTTTCTAAGAGGATTCAGATCATTAGTGTAGGTGATACTTTCTATTT
>PVJX010026547.1:0-25839 GCA_004027295.1 Dolichotis patagonum | reverse complement strand
GTAAAAGCACATAAGATTTTATGGTAATCATGGTTCCCCCATTACATTTCTTTGAAGCCTTTTAATGTTTTCATTCATCAGTTGGAATGGTTTTATTCTGTTTTGTTTGATTTTATTATGTGTGACCGTATGAGTAGCTATTTTGAAGAAAACAAGATATTATGGCAGCCACTGCTGATTTAATGTTGTCTTGCTTTGAAGTCCTAACATGCTTTTGTTCTTCTATTACCATTGGATCTATGATGTTGTGTCTTATTGGATTTTAATATATGTGATAGTATAAATAATTTTTTATGGAAATGAGATATTATAGTAGCCATTGATCACTTTCTGTTATTTTGTTCAGAATACCCTGTAATTCTTTCATTCTCTTGAATTGTTTTATACTATGTTGTTATGTTTGATATTATTGTATGTGAAGCCATGCTCAACTATAACAAAGAAAGAGACACTATGGTAGGTACTGTTAATATCCGGTTGTCTTGTTGTACAGTGCTTTGTTGCTTATATTGCTCTGTTCTGATCTGCTTTGTTTTGTCGTCTTTTGTTTTGTTCTCTTTAAAATAAAAAAAGATAAGAAAAGGAGGAATGCAGCTTAGAGGCACCAGATATGAAGGAGAGGAAGCCCTTTTGGAAGAGGACTCAAGCCCTTGCTTATCTTCTGACATCATATAGCTCAGAGGTAGGCCATCATGTCAAACCCTTCCTGGAATTCTGACCCATCAAACCATGAGTAAGACAAAGTTGTTTTAAACCAGTAAGTTTTGTGAATGTTTATTATGAAATATTAAATAGTACAAATAGATGAGAATTTTATAATAAAATCCACTTTGAGTCACGATATAGGATCAAGAATTTGACAAAATTATTTAACCTCTCAACTTCAGTTTTCTCTCAAAAATGGAGTACCAACATCATCTCCCTCCAAGAATTGCTATTAGAACTAAAGCATAAAAATTTTCTAGAACATAAATTGCTAGCAATTTTAATAGTTATCCAAATCTTTATATTGTACTACAATATGCAGGAAAATGTATAACATATACAGATCAGATCATTGTATAGCAGTAGGAAGCTCCTTAAGATTGCCCTACCCTATCACCTTCTACTTTTTATTATGCCAGTTTCAAGTTTCAACTAGCAAGTGTTTACCTTGAGAGTCATAAAGCCTAGACTGGAAAGAAGATAGATGCTATTTAAAGGTCAGTTACTACTACGTAACACACATTTTACTCAGGGTAGAATGAGATTGATAAAATTCCCTATGGTCATTTCAGTCATCCAGGAGAGTCTGTGCTGAAGAGTGGGTCTGAAAGAGAACTTGCTAGAGACAAACTTCTATCTTTCAGTTTTTCCCTAGTCCAGGCCTCTATGACACCTCTGGATTGATGTGAATAATATATGCCCTATGGGTTAGGCACACTAATGGTTGGCAAGCCTATTAGAATCTTCTTAATGTGTTGTAATAATCCCATGCCCAAATAGGTTCAGTGTTTGCTAATGTGTTGTCAGTACTTCGTAAACAGAGCATCAGCTACCATTCTGTTGAAGCAGGTTAATACTGATCATGAGATTTTTGAGGCTTTGCACATAGTTTTCAATATCTACATTTTTAAAACTTTACTTACTCAAATTGATAGTACTTTAGTTAGAGATGCAGAGTGTGTGAAGGAAGGAAAGTGGAAGGGGAAGCAAAAAGAATTAGCATGTGATATGCACATGTTTCAACTCCCCAAATTAACTGAATCCTTCTATTCTATAAAGGTGTACTAATAACTTAAAAAATAAGAATTAATAAAAATGTGGAAACCATGTCTAACTTCTACATGTTTCTATCATTTTTGCAGTGTTGCAAAGTTGAAAAAAATCATAAATCCAATCATTATACTTTAGGAAACTTCTGTATTTGTGAAATATTTAGGATCCAAAGCACAGCAAGTGTTACATAAGTGCTTGCTAAATAAATAATTATTAAAAATTTAACTGTTATAGATATATTAACTGTATAGATTTATTAAAATTTATCTATAAATTTAACTGTATAGATATATTAGATATAATAAATTTGAGTCAATAGTGAAAATTGCCACAATTTCAAAACTGTTATGCAGATTTAGTGCAATTCTCAAAACACCAAGAGCATATCTTACAGAATTAGAGAAAATATTCCTAAAATTCATTTAGAACCAGACAAACCCTAGAAAAGCAAAAGCACTTCTGGGCAAAGAGGTGAGGTGAGGGCATCACAATCCCTGACTTGAAATCATACTACAAAGCTACTGTGATAAAATCAGCATGGTAATGGTAAGATAACATACCTGAGGACCAAGCTTAGAAGATGCAGAAACAACTCCAAGCAAACTAAACTTATATTATCTTTATTTTTCATTTTTCATTTTAAGCAGAATAGGTAAGAAATAACTGTATAATAGAGCTTTAAAACAGGCTAGAAGAACAGTAATAATAATCAACAGCTTGTGTATTGCTATAGTCACAGTAGTTGTTTGGAATATAAGATAGGCATGAAACATTGTCCAGAAAATTACTAATGCAAAACTTTTCCCTTCATGAACCCTGACAAACCAGCTGTATAACTATCCTAACTCTCTTTTGTTAATACATAGACATAGATTTTTCCTCCTTTCCTTCTTTTCCGCATTCTTCCATCACAGTTTTTCTTTTCTTTTGAACAGTTTCTTCCCCATTGAAAAGACCTATTCTATATTTTGGATCCTGTTTACTCCTTTAGATTCTCACACTAGTGAGACAATATGATGTTTACATATATGGGTCTGGGTTATTTCACTTACAAGTGTGGTCTTGAGTTGCATCCATCTATCTATAAAAGATTCAAGTTTATCTTTTCATGGCTGAGTAGTATTCCATTATATATTAAAAAACACATCTTTTTTATCTATTTCTAGGTTGATGGACATTTGAATTGCATCCAAGATTTAGCTACTACTGATTGTGCTGCAATAAACATAGGTACACATGTATAACTGTCATAAGATATTTTTAATTCTTCTGAGCAGATAGCCAGAAGAGAAACAACTAGGGCAAATGGGATCACTAATAACAGTATTTTAAGAAATCTTAACACTGATTTCCACAGCGGTTGCACCAGTCTACACTCCCACCAACAGTGGAGAACCCCCACAACCCACCATTTGTTATTGGTTGTTTTCTTAATGATAGCCATTTTTTTCTGGAATGTGATGAAATCTCAGTGTTGTTTTAATTTCCATGTCTCAAAAGAATAATGATGTTGAACATTTTTTTCATATATGTAATTGCCATTTACATTTTTTCATTTGAGAGGTGTATATTCATCTCAGATGCTCATTTTTAGATTCGGTGTTTGAATTTTGAAAGTGTGATTTATTTTCAATTCTTTATATGTTCTAGATATAAGCTCTTTGTCTAAGGGACAACCAGCTACACAAAGTCAACACTCAAAAATCAATAGCATTCCTGTACACAAGCAGAAAACTCACATAAACAGAAATAAGGGTAACCACTCCCTTTACAATGGCATCCAAAAAGATGAAATACTTGGAAATCAATCTAACAAAAGAAATATAAGATTTTACATTGAAAATTGCAGTACTCTGAAAGGAAGGAGATCAGAGAAGATATCAGAAAATTGAAAGATATATGCTGCTCATGGATAGGAAATACCAACATAGTGAAAGTGGTTTTACACCCAAAACTGATGATTTAATGCAATCCTATTCAAAATATCATTAGTAAAATACCTCACAGAACTAGAGAAAACTTTCCTAAAATTCATTTGGAACCAGAAAAAACCTAGAATAGCAAAATCAATCCTGAGCAACAAAAACAAGTCAGGGGGCATCACAAACCCTTACTCAAAACTATACTGCAAAGCTATTATGCTAAATGCATCACGGAATTGGCAAAAAAACACAAGCCTGCAGATCAGTGGAACAGAATAGAAGATGCAGACACAGCTACAAACACACTAAACAAAATTGTCTTTGACAAATGATTCAAACATGTTCACTGGAAGAAAGATAGTCTCTAATAAATTGTGCTGGACAAACTAGTTTTCTACATGTCAAAGGTGGTCTAAAACTAGACTTACGTCTATCACCATTCACAAAACTAAATTAAAAATGGATCAAAGCTCTAAATATCAAAGTAGAAACACTAAATCTACTGGAACAGAAAATAGGCAGAAATCTTGAAGACCTAGGTATAGGCAGAGACTTCATGAGCAAAACCCAGACTGCATGATAAACACAATGAGGAATAAACAAATGGCATCGCACCTTTTAAAAAAGCTTTTACACAACAAAATAATTCACTGACAACCTGAAAAGACAGTCCACAGAGTGGGAAAAAATTATTGAGTTAATTTTCCCACTTATCTTTGAAAAAGAGACAAACATTTTCCCTAGCAGAAAGCCTCTTTAATAAGTAATGCTGGAAAAACTGGTCTTCCTCATATCAAAGACTAAAAACTAGACCCATCTCTCTCACCATGCACTAAAACTAAAATCAAACTGAATCAAAGACCTAAATATTGAAACAGAAGGTTAGAGTTGCACAAGGTTACAGCAATTTCAAATAGCAATTAAAATAAGATTGAATTGTCAACAGTAGCAAACATCATTCTATTTTTGAGATTTGGAATCAAATCAAACTATCTGGTTAGGATTTTCAATTCTGGAAAATAAACTTGAAGTAAATGCAATGGGAAACCCTAGAGAAGTGTGCGTAAAACTGAATTATAGCAGCACAGGTGTATGGTACCTAGGGACTGAAAAAAAACAAAAGAGCTCTTTCCGCCATCTTTCTGTGCTGCCATCAAGGTGCCTGTGAGCGTCTTGGCTGATGCTCTCAAGAGCCTCAACAATGCGGAAAAGAGAGGCGAACACCAGGTCCTTATTAGTCTGTGCTCCAAAGTCACTGTCCGGTTTCTAACTGTGGTGATGAAGCTTGTTTACAATGGTGAATCTGAAATCACTGATGATCACAGAGTTGGAAAAATTGATGTGAACCTCACAGGCAGGTTAAACAAGTGTGGTGCGATTAGTCCCACATTTGTTGTGCAACTGAAAAACCTGGAAAAATGGCAGAACAACCTTTTCCATCTCCTCAGTTTGGTTTCATTGTACTGACCACCTCAGCTTGCATCAGGGACCACAAAGAAGCATGATGAAAACACACAAGAGAGAAAATCCTGAGATTCTTTTTCTAGGGAGGTAAAACATACAAATAAAGTGCCTCAGCAGAGAGGAAGAAAATAAAGAAAGAAAGAAAAAGAATATTTGTTTTGAATTGAAAAGACTTAGTTGAAAGAATGTCTTGACTTACGAATCATCCTAAGGTTTTAGAGCAGTCAAGACCAGTCCAAGCAAGGGCTGGAATAACTATCTACCAAATTCATACACAAAGTGTGGAGTCCAAAGGTCGAAAAAAAAAGAGTGCTTTAGTCGTCATACACAGGAAGCACAACAAAGAGACAAACACAGTTGGAAGATTAACTAAAAAAAAGTGTACACATGTGTAAAATTACTACATCCTTCATTCATAGGAAGTGCATATTTGCAAGGGTTAGTACCGCTCCCACGCTGGTTTTACTGGTTGCTTCTTTCCCACTCTAGCTTCATATCTTCTCCTGCAGTAGACTGCTTTTCTAAGCTGATCTCAGAGCACACATCAACTGACTTACACATTTCAGAAATCAAAATCAAAATTAAGCCAAACAGTTACAGTTACACATACACTAGGCATGAAATACAAAGGCACACATTTACATAGACACGAAGTTCAATTTTTCTACGTCTAAACTTATTTTCCTTTTTCAGCATTCCTTCACTAGGTGCTAAAATTAAATTCCCATAAAGTATCTCATGCTTACACTCAACATATTCAAATAGAGTTACTAGTGGTAAGACCAAAAGGGCAAAAGATGCAAGGGTTCAGTTGGGACACGAAGAATCAATTTGTCCGACCTAGCTGACAGTAGCCATTCACACTGACAGCAGTGAAGACCTAGCTCACACCCCGCACCCTCTGCTCCTGAAGTCATGTGGCATTGCTGCTGTTTGTTTCCCCCTATTGCAGTCGCATGTTCTCTCTGGCCCCACCCAGTCACAGGAAACAGCCTGCTGGGCTGCGGCTCCCACAGAGCCATTAGCTGCTGCACTTTGACTCCCTGGAAACACACTGCAGCTATGGTCTATCTATCTAGCTGCTTTGAGAAGCTAACTCCATACACCATGGCTAACAATTTCAGATCTTGGTGGGTCCCTGGACTTTTTCTGGAATTAGGGCATCTTCTCATTTTTGTTTTCTGACAAGCTCAACTCTCTAAATTGTTATCCCTTCTCTGCTTTCATCTCTGATCCTTCAACCTGTAGTATTATTTTGCATTATCTGAGGAGGTCTTCTCTTATTAATGAGGAATTAATCCAAGTCTTTTTTGAGTTCAACATTTTATGCCACCAGAAATTTAGTGATGAGAGACACAATAATTGAAGTTTTACTTCTTATTACCAAGATATTTATTTTAAAACACTCAAGACATTTTCAGCTTCTGGTTTCCCTCTTCTTAAAACAATAGATGCCTAATGACCTCGATTAAAGAGAAATCACTGGACAAGTGAAATTTTTCTTGTTTCTCTAACAAGGGAAATTTTATCAGTTGATATTAACAGTTTCTTCAACCATTTCTAAATCAGCAAATCATATCATTTCTGGACATAGTCATAGCCAACTTTCCAATAATGTCTCATGTATTCTTAATATAAACTTTAAGTCTCTGAACATGAATCTTTTCATACTTTTGCGATTATGTGACTTGTTCTGTTTCAACCAGCTGTCTTCTTTGCATGGACAATAGCACATGTTGCTGTAAAGTGTGATTTGTGATTTTAGATCTTGAAGGTTCATATTTACAGTTCACTACTCTTGAAGTACTGACAAATATTTTAACCTTTCTTTGTGCCCCGATTCATTATCTGAAAAATGGGCATAATCATAATACTTCCCTCAAAGGATGAGGAATGATTAAATTAAAAAGATAAAAGTAATTGACATAATATCTCTTAGTGTTCAATAAACATCAGTTACTTTTCATCACCTTTAAAGACCTATTCAAAGCTGTTGTTTCCAGATAGCCTTTGGGAATGACTTTGATTTGAGCATCACATTCTTTTCCCAAAATTGCTGAACAATCAGATTTTGTAACTCTCTGTGATCTCTCTGACACTTTCCCATTCTGATGCTTTTGATAATCATTAGAGTCAGGAGTCATATGCCAGCCCCTAGTGTAAAAAGAAGGAAGCAAAGGTACAAAATAAGAGGAAATAAGGTATATTGTTTTAAGGATATCAGACTTTTGCACCTCAGGGAATAATCTCTTCCCGATTTTTACACTTTGGGGAGTAATCGCTTGCTAATATATTTCCTACAGCTTTCTATGGTCCAACCAATGTCACATTATAAATCTCTTTTTGGTTACATTTGCTTACTAGGAGATGTAAGGGGGAGAGAATACAAAAAGCAAGGGATGAAAAAGATTTGTAGAACTAATACCACTATCCCTACTTTCCCATGCAAAGATAAAAAGGTTAATGAAGACAGATGACATTCCCAAGGTCACAGGTCATATTGTGTATAAATTACAAGTCAGTGAAACTCCTAAAGCTTCTATTTTGGTGCTTCAAAAATGTAATTCTACTTGTCACAGGAGTGTTCCTTCTCTAAGGAACACATTATAAGTGATATCTAAAATCTGAAGTCAAAGATTATGATTCTAAAATTTGGATTCTGGCATCTCTCACTGCTCCATGGATCTTCTTGGCTTGTTGAGTTGTTTATTCCAGTTTCTTGAAACATTATTAAATTTATTGACTTGAATCCTGTTCCAATGTCTCAAATTTCTTGCCACAGATAAAGCTTTTTATCTTAAAGCAAACCCTTCATTTCTTTGTCTGCTCAGAGTTTCAGGGCCTGGATATCATCTTGTCTTGGGGTAACATCTTCCAGATTTGTTTTAAGCTGATTGCATGTTGCTGAACAATCAGATTTTCTGTCCTAAGCAGCACAAAACCAAATGATGACAGTGCTGGCTCCTGGCCATCAGGAAAGTGATGATGCAGTGTGGAACTTTGATAGGCATGATTTGATCTTGGGTGTTCTCAAATGACTGAGCACTCCAAAAGGGTGGGGAAAAAGGGAGTCTCTCCATGTTGTGAGGCAAACAGTTATGTACAACCTTCCTGCACATCATATGTTTACACTGACCCTTCTCTCCTGTACATGTTTACCAGCTAGCAGTCTTCTTGCACAGCTCCTTTCATTTTTATACACATTCATATTTCTTTCTAATGGAGCAGACTAAGTGTTTCAAAATAAACCACTCCAAGAACTAGAGTGCCAGCAAAGGGCCCATTATGTTTAGAAATGTAAAGAGAACTTAGCATATCTATTTAATGAATATCAAACATAAGCACAAAATGTGAAGAATCTTGGGTTGGGATTTCATCTCTCTCTCTCTCTCTCTCTCTCTCTCTCTCTCTCTCTCTCTCCATCTTCTCAGGTGCAGTTGCCAATGGCATAGACTCCTCATTTGCTTACACAAGATAGTGATTCCTACAATATGAATTTATTTTTTACTTACAAAAATAGATATTATCTGCAGAACTATGTGCCTAGCACACATGATCAGCTTTATTTTGCTTCTCTGAATCTCAATACTGAATATAATATTCTGGGGAAGTCATGTTGCCTTTAACCAATACAGAGCAAAGCACTAAAATCTTAAAGAGAACGTAGTGGACAAGAAAGTGATTTTTAAAAATGCTTTGCTCTTCTCAATGCTTACTAAAAGTAGGGTTCTATACTACAAAAGAGCAAACATGAGCAAATATAAGACAAAGTCTGAAAAATTCAACAAGTTTAGGGAAATCTAGCATAAGGAATGTTAACTGGTAATGGTGAATGTGATATACAAGGTATCAGGCAATCTATTCTAAGGGAAATCAGTTCTGCAAAATGTTAGAAAGTAAGATGGGATCATTGTGGCTTGAAATAGAGGATTAATTTTGTCTTAAAAATTTGGAATGTAAATTGGACTTTGAAGAAAGAGTAGATACAAAACACATCAAGAGAAAAAGTTGCTTGAGTTTGAACAAGATTTGAGGGTAGGGATTGTGAAGCGATAAATGTGGACAAACTGAGAAATCACATAGGTGCACTGCAGGCTAACCACATTTCCCAACTATTAGGACATCAAGAAAGATTTGTGAAACACGTGACAAGGCCAATGTCACACGTCCATAGATGTTCAATTTGCTTATTTTTTCTGGTTAAGGATGATTTTATAATTAAGATCAAAGGGAGACAGACTCTTAACTCAGGTCAATAATTCATACTAAACCTTGAATCTTTATCAATTGCCTACAGAAAATATGTTAAACTCACAAATGGAACTAACTGAGGCCAGTTAGAATGATGAAAGTAAAGGCATGTGATTGACCCTAAGAGAACCCAAGTGCCTGTCATTCAGAACATTTGCTGTCAGTGGACCCTGTGGAAGTCAGCACTCTGGAAGTTCTATCATTTTCAATTTTTTAATTGAGTGTAACTTTTGTCTGACCGCCTGATTCATAGAAAGCACCCTGCACTTTATAGTCTGGTTAAAGTGATTTCATTTCCACCAGGTTATAAAGTGTTCAGGATAATAGCTGGTACCCTAAGGCTATAATCCTGACAGTTAGTAGAATACTAGCCAAATTTTTCAGTTCTCACTACACATACAGTGACTGATTTCATCTACCAGAATACCTGATGTGGTTCTTTAATTCAAACTTTCATCAAATAACAACAACAAAAGATGAACTGAACATTAAATGTGTCTAATGATTATAGCTAGATTAACTGGCATGTAGGTTACAGTTGGATGATTGACAGTTGTGTCACCAATTCCTTTTCAGGTGTGATTAAAATAATGGTTTTTAGATTGGACCTATCTGAATTTTCCTAACTTTTTTTTTTGTTTGTTTAAGAATTGCTGATTCTGTTGCTTGTTCAGGAAAGAGTCACTCCCTACCCACAACATTTGCAGATTTTCCAAGGATTTGTAATTGCACAAAGATTATTTTTACAACCATTCTGAAATTTCAGGGCATTTTGTTCTCTCCAATGCTCAGTAACATGACTTTTATTCATCTCTTATTGCCCTGGAAATGACAGCCTTGATTCTCCAGAACTCCATCCTCCACCTGGAAATAGAGTGATTATCATCTCATCTCATCTCATCTTTGTTTTTGTTACAGTACTGGGAAATGCTAGTAATATTTTTATTTCTTTTGTGATAAAACAAATACTGGTAAGAATTTAAAGGTATTTAGTGTAATTTAGCAATCATGTAAATGTGATATAAAAAGGATGTAAATAAAAACAAGAGGAGAAAACAAAACAGAAATCTACAAAATTACTTTTAAATTTAAAATATCTTTATTTTTTATAAAAATGTACATTTAAATCAAAGGAATAAGTGAACCAAATATGAGTAAGAAAATAAAAATATTGCCAAAAGCAATTCCCAGAAGTGGCCATTAGTCAATAAAAGCAATCATTGTTTTAGAGAAACATAAGAATAAAAAGATAGATTTAGAAAAAGAAGTAATTTTTTAAAAAGAAATATATTGAAAACACATTTGTTTGTTTTCAAATAAAACAAACCTTAAGTACACTTTAATGATCAGTAAAGTCTAAGATATATTTCAAACTACTCATGAACATACTAGTTACAAAATGTCACTCTCAAGTGAGAGAAAAGACTATTACAAAAGTTGAGAAGGTAATCAATGTCAACATTTTTAAGTATACTACTAAACAAAGCGAAGACAAAGATGCATTTGTTGCATCAACTTCTAGTTTTTAGTTTTTATGATAATATATGGTGTCAAGATTCACAATTTTGTTACATTTCATAATATATCTCCTGTAGAAATTTAGAATTAGTTTTATTTTTAAATGCATAAGTTCTGCACTATGTTTCTTTTATCATCATCTCTCTGTTTATAGGTTACTTATTTATACTTACCTCTTTTTTGGTTTGAATCAATAAAAACTTGTGGTCATATAGTTCTTGATCATTTTTGCTTTTGAAAAGTGTTTTTTTTTTCACATTATATTTAAGCAGTACTGGGACCACATTTAATGTTTTTAGAACTTTTACACATTGTTTCTCTATTTTTGACATTGAAATAATGAGAAAGCAAATTCCACAAGGGTAAATTTTACTATAACCTACAACAAAGTCTTGCTCATAGGGATACCCTGAAATAAAGCTCCATGCTAACCACCCTAATGACCATAGATGCAAAATCTTCACCAAAATATTGGAAAAGACGAGGCAAAAACTCATTAAAGGTACCATACATCATGACCAAGTTGGTTTAACCAAAGAGATAAGGATGGTTTAACATATAAATCAATAAATATAATGATCACATAAAAGAAGAAAGGGCAAAACCATGGCCATCTCAACAGATAAAAAAAAGCTTTAAACAAAATTAAATGTCCACTCAAGCAAAAACACTAATGCGAATATGTACAGAAGGATCTTATCCCAACTGATAAAAACCTCTTATGATGAACTCCATTGCCAACATCATACTTAGTGGGGTTAAAATGAAAGCATTTCCTCCTGAAATCAGGAATAGGAAGGATGACAAGTCTCACATTCTTTGTTAATCTAATACAAAGGAAAAAAGGAAAAGTTTATTTAGCTTACAGTTTTTGGATGTTTCAGTCCATACTCAGCTGGCTCCAAGTCAGAGTGACATGACTAAGAGGTAACTGTTCATGGCGGCCACAAGAGACAAGAGCAAACAGGATTGAAAGAAAGAAAGAAAGAAAGAAAGAAAGAAAGAAAGAAAGAAAGAAAGAAAGAAAGAAGAAAGAGAGAGAGAGAGAGAGAGAGAGAGAGAAAGAAAGAAAGGAAAGAAAGAAAGAAAGAAAGAAAGAAAGAAAGAAAGAAAGAAAGAAAGAAAGAAAGAAACTACACCTCCTTACCTTCCCTCCCTTATGTTGTATGCAAGCTACCAACCCCAGAGTGGGTACAGCACTCACACAGATTATCCCAGGGCTAGAAAATGAACCAATCACAAATCCTAGACTCAGCCAGCTTTAAGACTGTGTGAGACTCTGGCGGGGAGGGGGAACATTTACACAAATCACAACAGCTTAACATGAGATACATACTTAAATTCCCATATTGCTCTAATATCATATGGATGGATGCTCCTATACAAGTTCGTCTTACTTAAATATGAGCAATCTTAACCTCACAACTACAAAGTGTGTCGTGACCCACTTCTACTGTCTGAGAAGGCATTTTAGTTAGCGTGTCTTCAGCAGGGACATGGAGGAGTGAATGGCAAAGGGGAGCATTCCACCAAAGAAAATGCTGTGTGGTGGGATCTTGGGCTGACTTTTTCACATATTAATATGTGGGAACAGAAGAATTGTGACCTAGGATTTTGAATCAAGTAATTCCACCTCCTTCTCCATAAACATGAACCTTAGCTTTCTGTTATGGAATCAGAGCTACTTTATTTCGTTGATCTTTGCAGTACTTAGTGATCCAATGTCATATTCAATAATTTCTGGGGGACCCTGACATTATACACTTCTAAGAGGTGGCAGGTGTTTACCTGCCACCTCTTAGAAGTGTATAATGTCAGGGTCCCCCAGAAATTATTGAATCAGAATGAACATTAACACAAGGAAGATAGTCAGGTGACTATGGTGCCGATATTGATGCCTCTCATGTAGCAAATGGGATTTTTATGTTTTTCACTTTTTCTACTTCTAACAATATTTATAGTTTCTCTTTATATTCAATTACAATAAATTCTATTTAGCTTCATTTGATTTAGATATTTGACTTTCATATCTTTGGTTTAAACTCTTCTCCCTAAAGTAAGAAAATGCAAGATAAGGATGCTCTGGTGGTTGAACCTTTGAATGAGATTTTTTTGTAGTAGTTGGGACATCTTCCAGGAGGTTTTTCTGTGATTTCTTTTCTTAACCCTGTCAACTACTCATTCCCTCAGTGTTCTACTCATTCCCTACTCACTCCTTCTATTTCAATTGCTTAGTTTTTCTTAAACTCTGTTCATTTGTGTTCTCCTTTCCAGTACTACAAATAGGTAATGAAAGAGGAGGCACAGCACTCTAGCGAAAGGGCAACCAGTACCAGAATTGCCTTCCTTTATCCTTGACCCCCTAGTGCTACCTACCCTTTGTTTGCTGTGGAGGCCGTCATGGTGACCACGGATTGTGATTTTCATTTCCCTACAGGAGGAGGAGGTATTGTGGGAAACAGATTCAACAGTTCAGTTAAATGCTACTAACTTTTCACTTAAAGATTACAGATAAACTTATTTTAAATTTAGTTTAGAATTAATGGAGCTTTTATGAAAGCACAATCTTATTAAAACAAATGAATGTTTATAAATGCACTAAAATAAAAACAATAAAAAGGCAATATTCTGAATGTTAAATCTAAGTGCTTTATCTTACAGTTCTTCAGCATTTCGATAATACCAGTATTTTTAAGACCTGTCAATTACAGCTATAATCAGAATAGTACTTTTTTCTTTTATCTTGTTAGTGTACTTCTTTGGACTATTACATAAAAACACCATTGACTGGTCTTTGCAGAGTCTGTTTTATTCACAGTCTGGTAAGCTGTGAGGAGTGTGAGCTTCCATATATTTCTTTCAACCTTTACCACAAAGGGCCAGACTCCCAGAGTGACAGATAACTCTGTTTTTACAATCACTCCTGCTGAACGGTGCTGCATTATGTTTGATCTGAAGAGAATGGTGCAAGTCAGTGATGTGCCACTATACCTCAAAGGCAAAGCAACAGAGCACCCAAAGACACAAAAATGTTGTGTTATTAGTAGAAAAATAAAAGACCCAGGGGATAAGTACTGTGGACCTACCAAACATGTAGAACTGTAGCAATTTAGGATATATCACAGTATTTCATGTTCTTAGATAACCTATTAGGAATCTAAGGCATTTCAAAGTATCACTGAAAAAATAATAGTAGGCGAGGGGAGAAATGAAACAAAGTCAGAAAGTGAATCAGAAGATATCTATTTCAAAGCTAATTTGATTAAAATGGTCATAGTCTATTTGAGACTAGCATTAAGCTTATGTAAAATTTACATTCTAGAATTATAGAGTGATCTTATAATGTTTTCTCTTTAAATTAAGCCCAATTTGTCAAACATTATTATATTATTATTTTATTATTATTTTCAGAATTGAGGATTGAGCCAAGAGCTTTCACAGAGAGCTATATCTGTACCTCTTAACTCCATTCAATTTTTCTGTGTGTAACCTAGAATCTGACTTTTTACTTAGAGTTTCCCTAAGTCACTAAATTGCCCAGGCTGCCCTTGAACTTGTGATCCTCATGCTTTGAGCTGTCAAATTGCTGGATTTACAGCTATGTGCCGACAAAGCTCAAACACTGCATTTTTTAAAAAATATGAACTCCTTTTTTTATTTTGAGATAGGATCTTACTAAATGTCTTTCATTCTTTATTTCTTCATTTCTTTCTTTTTTTTTCTTTTTTTCTTTTTTTTTTTTTTTTTGGTACCAGGGATCAAGCTAATGACCTCACGTTTGCCAGGCAGGCACTTGTGCCCGCTGAGCTAAACATTGCATTTTAAATTTAGGACTAGCAGAACCATTGTGGTAGCATGATTCCCTTTCAAAAATATTTCACATTAAAGTAATTTCTTTATTTTGTTGGAATGCATTAATGATTTGGTTTTCTTTTCATGTGTAAAATGTTTTGGCTCTTTTTTCATGTAGTAATCATAATAAAACTATATGTCTCAAGTAGAAGAGTCATAAATCTTTCTAAGTATCTAATAAGGCAGGTAAATAATGAAAGTAAATAGAAGAAATTTTTGGTAGATTATATGTGAAGTCAGACTCTATTTAGGAGTAACTGATTTTTTTCCTCTGTGCTCATTTTCTAATTTCTGCTTTTCCCTAAACACAAGAGTAACTATCTGTTTACAGACCATGTATTCAATTTAGCCAAACTATTGCTATATGCAGATAAGTTACTAAAGCAATATTAACACATGGGAGTTGCTATTAATTTTACCAACTAACTTCCCCAGTTATTTATATGTTGGAGTAAAGTATACAGGAAAAACAACAACAACAACAAAAAACAACTTTACTTGCTTATATTCATGTTAGAGTTGGAGACAGACCTTTCCTCATCCCACAGCGAAAATTTACATGTACAAGCATCATTTAGAAAAAGATCACAGAAAGTGGTTCTTCACAGATATTTGGAAATGTTTCATTCTTTTGTGTTATAAATATTTACTAATCATTTAGCTTCTAGGCACCATGTCAAGAACCAAGAATGTCACCCTTGCATCATCATAAATCAAAATATTAACATGGTAGATAACAACTTCAATAGCTTCCATATTATTAAATTCATCTAGTTGGAAAATATACTAGGTTAAAAAGTTATACTAAAATATTTTATCAATTAGTTGATGTGTTAGATTGTTCATGTATATTATGTATCTATTTTTCTGTTCATTTTGCATTGTTTTCCTATTTTCTGTTGTAGATTTCTGTTTAAAAATTAATAAACACATGCATTTTGCAAAGTAAGAGTTGGAACGAATGCAAGGGATCATGCAATATAGCCTTTTTCACAAAGCAAAAAATAATATTTAGAGTGGTTAAGAGGTGACATTGCCTAGGAGGACAGTAGTGTCCAAGGCTGCACTGAGCCTTGGAGAGCTCCAAGAAGAGGTCAGTGAGAGGACAGAGTGCTAGAAAATAGAGATGACAAGAAGTAGCCAGTGGAGAAGGTAGTCTGTAAATTACCTAGGGTTTATAAGTTGAATCTGCAAAATCTACATGGTATCTTTTCTCAGCCTTGATGACTCCTTACTATACTTACCTAACTATGCCTCTAACTGTGAGTATCCCAGTCACAAAGCCATGGATTTGGGGGCTAACTGTACTGTCTGTGAGGTTGTGCTGTGCACTGCACCATGAGATGCTGCTAACTTTTCCTCTACTCACCAAATGCCAGAAGCAAATCCCTCTTAACATTTTTGATGACAACCAAAATTGATTCTAGATGTTACTCAATGCCTTTGGGCAAAAAAAGAAAAATTTCTGTTTCAAAGTCACCATTCTAAATAAATTTTAAAATCTATAGATATATCAGTTCTCCTAGATAAAGGAATAGAAGGAAATAAAAATAGGTGCCCTGCCTCATAAGAAAATTTACTGAATTATTTGGAAATGTTTTATAGCTTATTATTGCTGACTTCATCAATTACTGTGATGTGTATTTCTCTATACACTAGACAACTACATTAGTGGACAATTCTATAACCTAATCCAGGATTTTTGGAACATAAGCAAAAATAAAACTTAATTTTTGACTACCATTATCCTTTTACAGTTTGTTTATTTATATAATCAGAGAAACCCTTTCCAGTTCAGTAGCTGAATTTCCATCAGACCCATTTCCCTTATTGGAATTTACTGTTAATAAAACTCCTCTAGATGTTTTCACTTGCAAACCCAGTCTCCATGTAGACAATGGGGCATTCATTCTTTGAAATCGTGCTGATTCCTAATGAGATCTACAACTAAATCTTCCATAGCTTCAAGCCAGGGCCTACTTAGGGGAGCAAAAACAGAGAAATAGGCATTTCTTACTTGCCTTTCCTTGCAGTCCGTTTTCCTTTCTCTTTCAGCATGCTGTCATTTCTGACTTGTTAAAGGTTATGTCCAAGGACGAGTGATTATGGGAATAAGATATAGCCCCCTGTAATAAATCCCAGTGTCTACTGACTGCCACTTACATCCTCTGGCTGGTAGATCCTTACAGCTGAGTTTCATTTCATGGGTAACTTCCCGAAGTCTTCCTGCCTAGTAGGATCCCTTCTGACAAACTTCTGTGGCCTCGGTGTTGTAGCTTTAGTCCTCTGGCTCCTGCCGCTCCTCCTTGTTCCCTTTTTGTCCAGTGGTCTGCTCCTCGCAGTCTTTCTCTAGTGGGGTCCAGTGCCGTCGTCTTCTGCTGCAGAAATCCAAGAGCCTATAGGTGAGCTCTCTTCTCTGCATCACCCACATCTGGATCATGAGAATAGTTCCATCTTTTGCCTCATTAACTTTAGGAGTACGGAGCCCATCCCCCATCCATGGCTCCCTTCTACTGGTAGTGAGTGGAGGCATTAAAAAGGTATTTCTCTCTGGAGGACATAAGCCTTTAGTTTCATCATCAAGGATTATCCTTCTTGTGAACAAACTGTTCTCAATGAAATAAGGTTTCCTTGGTAGGCATGAGCTGGTATGCCCAGCATAACTTGCTGGATACACATAACAGGAGATCAAAGCTCTTTTAAAAAATCAACATGAAATAAAGAAACCAGGATGGACAGAGGAAGGAAGGAGAAGGGGGAAAATGCAAGTTAGTTATTCCACTAGTGTCTCTTAGTTCATGGAAAAGGAAGGCTTGTGCTACTATCAATTGGGGAATTTTTTAAACCCATATCTTGTAGTCTGAGTTACTGTTTTCAAGATAATAATATGTAATGTTTAACTATTGCTATTCTCCTATCATTTTATTATGAAATTTTTACTTTTTTTCCATACAGTTTTAAAAAAAGTAATTGTCTTTCAATTTTGAACTATTGCTTTTATTCTGAATCCCAGTGTCAATGTGATTTTCCATAAATCAGGTAACTGGGTCTTTGAAATGCAATTTAAAAGTTTTTCAGGTTCAGTATGGTGCTTGATATTAATTTACCCAGGTACCTTTCATCATAATTTTGTTTTACTAACCTGATCTGCCCATATAATTAAAATTTTTATTCTCAACCTAGTTATTAAACAAATATGTAGATCATTAACTCCACAGGAAAATATACTTAATCCATTAAATTCCTACAATTTTTAAAAACTGGTTAAGCCTGTGTCTTTACCCATAAAATGATCAAGTAGTGCAAGATCATATTTAAATTCAAGTATGATTTAAAATTTTGGGCCCTTATAGTATATGCTATAATTCTTAGAACAAGTAAGTATAAAAAAAGTGACTTTTGGTTTTCTTAGTTTTTATGTATTTTCCTATTATGCAAAACTTTATAATCTCTTGATATCTGATACATCTAGTAATTGATAGTAGTTTCTTCAAAGAATACACTCTTGGTTCCTATTTTGGAATAAGAATTTCCGGTTGAAACAAGTGAAGGGCATTGTTTGGCTACTTAATCTCTTTCTGTCTTTGGAATTTATCAATTCCTACAATATTATGCAATCTGTGGTAGGAAAAATTATTTCTGTCTTTAAAAACGTCTTACTCCAGGCGTTGTCCCATATGAAAGTAAAATTATCTTACTACCACAGTGCTAGTAAATCTTTACTGGACAATTTTTCTTCTGAAAATATGTGATAATTCCTTTAGCCATATTTTGGGTTTATAACAGGTTCCTATGAACTTACAAGTTTTTCTCTGATTCAAATAATATCTCTAGGAAAGATTATTCTAGTTTCATCAATTTTATTTTGATTGACAATATTTTTATTGCTCTGATATACTCCGAGGTTAAAAATGATGAGATTACTGGTTTGGACAGAAGCACTCAGTGCTTGTTGAAAACAAATCTTATCATTAATTTTATTCCAGGAGTATCAGATACTAATCAGATACCTTTGCAACAGTTGTGCACCAGTGAAATTATCAGCATACAATGAGCAGGCTAAAGAGAGTATGATTATTTTATGACATTTATGTTCTTCTTTTGAATTTTGGAGATGTTTGACCTGACTATGAAGAAGGATGACAATGTCTTAAAATTTGAATTTTAATATATATATAAAATAATCAACATGAAATGTCTTGTACTGTGTATCAAAACTATAATGACAGCTAATATGTGTTGAATATTTTTCCTATTAAATTATTTCTTACAATAGAATTTTTAGATACTATCATGGTAAATTTTTAATTTCATTGTCTTTTATTTTCACCTCATTCATGTTTTATCATTTTGACATTTTATTTACATAACCCCACTAGTATGTATGGCAAAAAATTTAGGATCACATTAAGAGAGAGACTACAACCAATCTTATTTCCACCAAAGCACTGCTCTTATGTATTTTGTAGGATTCTATATTTTAAAAGTAGTTGAAAGCAGCCAGACACTGTTTATCAGTGAATATGCAGAAAGTCATACGAAGTAGTAGGCAATGGAAATCTTGAATCTCATGCAAACCCACAGCAGTACCTATACCAAACTTGGACTATGGCTTTGAGACTGTGTAACAATCCTGTTAGTGAAGGAGTGTTTGTTCTTCATTCTATGTCCACGAGAATATAGAGGAAAGAGACGGGATGTTGCTTGATGTGAAAGATAATAAATAACTCTCAACTCATGACATGTTAGTGAATCATCAGAACTTGTCTCTGTTATCTACTTGTTTCTCCGCCTTCTTCATTTTACATTTTCAGATTATTTACCATTTAAATTTTTGTATTCATCTTGGTTTCTCTATATTTTTATTGACTTCCTTCCCTCTCTCTGCTCCCACTTGCCTAATTTAGATAGTATAATTTGTTTTTTGAACACATTTTCTTCCATTTACTAAGATACTGGATTTAACTCTAAACCAGAAATATGATTCTTTCAAGAATGGGTTAGCTCTAAGCAGAAGATAGATAATAATGGCTCTATTCTGGACAGAGCTAAGACAAAAATTTGAAGAGTAAGTAAGCAGATTGTCTCTTCTCATTGCTCAGACACAATATGTGACACCCATGAATTAAAAGAAGAAAGGTTTATTTCAGTTCACAGTTTGTAGAGGTTTCAGTCTACAGTCAGTTGGCTCCAAGGAAATATGTGTGGCATGGCAGAGAAGCAACAATCTTTAACAGGTTAATCTAAAACCAGAAGCAGCAAACCTCCCTTTTCCTTTTATTCCTTCAGATTATAAACTTTTTGGGTGGCCCCACCCATATCCAGGGTGGAGTTATTACCTACACACAGAACTCTCATAAATTAGTGGGCTAACCCAGTACCACACACCCTTGATCCACATTCATATACCCTAGATCCTGCCACCTCTGAAAAGTCCCACTTGCAACCTTATGAGGCTTTGGGGAGACGTCTCAATACAAGTCATAACACAAATTTTTTTGGTAAATGAATAATTTTAACCCAGCATCTTTGCTGTAAATAATCTTGGGTTACCTCCAGGAATTTAGAACAGACAACACTTTGCCACAATTCTATACAAATAATTATTCAGACAAATGTATGACAAACATATTCCTTAACATACTGATTGTGGAAATAATAAACTAAGGCCATTTCCAGTGCAGAATTTGATTGTCTTTAGTGTTGATTTTGATGCTTATAGCAGACATATTCATTCACCATCTCAAGAGCAATAGTGAAATACTGCTTAGTGTATATTGTTGGAAAAATAGTGGTGCATGTGTGAAGCAATTTAAAGAATATGTTTGCAAATCAACTTGTCAAGAGTTGAAATCAATTTGATACAGCACAAATTGAATACAGAACTGTACTTTACCTACATTATTTAGCATTAACTGGCTATCTCAATCATTAAAGAATTCTAACAGTTGCCAATGATAGGGTTAACAGCCACCGAAAAGGAAAAAATTGGGAAGCACAGGCACTGTGTTCGAATCCTGTTTAGTTGTGCCAACTTTGATAAACCAAATTCCAATTTCAGAATATATGAATTAAAAGTAATGACAGGGCTGGGGATTTAGCTCAGCAGCATAAGCGTCTGCCTCACAAGCACTAGGTCATGAGTTTGATCCCCAGTACCAAAATAAATAAACAAATAAATAAAATAAAAGTAATGACAGTATATAGGAAAATAATGGAAACCTTATGATATTTGCTATTGTATCACATGAGATATGGTATATAATTTTGTAAGATTAGACAAAAAGAAGAAGTAAATGAAGCTCAACTAAAGGCAAAACTAAGCTTTCTTTGGTTTATATTTACATTTAAATATATTTAAATAATTTACTTAAATTACATTTTAAATTTAATGACCTATTAAAATAATATAACATAAAATTTTGCATATACTACTTACTCGACTGTCATATAGGAATGTTTACTTAAAATCTGAGTAAATATTTTATTTTGGGGCATGCATAATTCTTTTTAAGTTTTTATAATAAAGAACATTATGGTGAAGGCTCTAAAATAATAAAGGATCCTATTGTTTAACTTTTCATATATACATATTTATTTAGTTTTATGAATCAACTCTTCTCTCATTGCAGAGCTAATATTGCAACACCTATAAACAGCTTTTGTAACAATAAAAAAGTGACTATCAATTTGCCACAGGATAGTTTCTTCTTATGAAGGAAATGGGGTAAGCAATCTTAAAAAAATAAAAATATAGTCATGTATCATAATTCTTTCTTCAATCTCTGACCCTTGGAGATAAATAACAGTGACATGCTACCTGAAGAAATAAGTCTAGCTGAAATCATAGCCAAATATTAAAAGAGGATCATTGGTGCTAATGTTCAGATAATCAAGTTTAAATGCAACTAAAACGATGACATGTATTTGGCTGGGGTGAAGGTGATTCCTACCTGAGCTGTAGCAATGACAATACTAAAGTTGCAAATAAATTGACTAGCTTCATTCTTAAGCATCTCAACTTAAAATAGTCCCATATATTACATGCACACTGAGTGCCTTTCTTGATACAGACTTGATACAGACCTAAAGAGATTTTCTTATAAAACAAAAATGTTTTTAAAGAAAGATCAGATAAAGTTGCAGCTAAAAGAAAAGGAGGTATACCAAGGTCTTTATAATCATAGACACTGAAGGTGTATCCTGTATTGTTTGGATACTATTTTGTGGTTTTTAAATTTTTGTTCTTGACATCTGGTTCTAGAACCACGATAGCACTGGTGATGGCAGATTATGCAAATGCTATTTGTAAGTGATACTTATGTTTATAACAACATATGTAATTCAAAGTGTTTTAAGGTGCTGAATATGTCATTGACTGTAGAGTATAATATTTAGTACACAGATTTTAGGGAATAATGGTGACAGAAATCTGCTTTACAGTTTAATGAAATAAACAGAAATAGAGAAAAGGCAGCCTGACCGGTGTCTTTTAGCGCTAACCCTAAAGATAAGGTAATATTTTCCATGATATTAGTGTTATTGCATTAGCAGCATGTGCTACCCAAGACTAAATGATACCAATTAATGTTTTCTATGCTTTAAGGTGGTTGTCTATGTAGGATAGAGTCAAGGTGCAATACATTCTGAAACAATTGTAATACACAATGAATGGGGAGTATTTAAATCTGGGATGTTTACCCTCTGTTTCTAGTAGAAGCCCCTGAAATATTCCCTATGATCAACATTCTGGCCTTTTAAGTTAGTTGCTAGAAAATCACACGACAAAGGTGGACTTTCAGCAACACTTAAATCTACTTACCGTCACGAATTACCTCAACAGGGTCACTTGCTGATTGTGTTTGAGAACCTTTGTTCATCTGTGTCTTTCGTGTCTACCCTGTGATTCACGTTAAAGTTTCAGACACGATGCACACCAGTGGGTGGCATGAACTGCAGGTTAAAAAATGAAATCTGCTCATGTGTTTGGGCTGTTGATGCAAGGGTTATTTCAGTCAGCTTCCAGAATTGACTATCCGACTTTCGTTTACGTCATTCTTTCCCAGAATTGTCCTTAAAGATTACTTTGTGGCCCTTATTACCTTTAACTTTCAACAGCCATTATACCTACATATTTTTATCCCATCATAAAATTTTCCATCAGAATCCTATTGATTTCTTTTTGTGAAAAGCACAATAATCCTCATAGTGACCAAATTTTTCTATTTCTATCAGAAGGCAAACTACTAAAATGCTCGCACATCTCCCTCAAACTGATACAATGCATTTAAAATTCTTTTGTAATAACAAATACCACAAAGACATATGTATCCAGTAAAAGGTTTCCATTTTTATGACACTTGCTTCTTAAGAACAGACATACTCTGCAACTAAAAAAAAAAAGTTGCCAGCTCTGAATTGATTGACATTTGTTTACTTCACTCTCTCCTTTTGAAAGCCTGCACACCTATTTCAACCTTGAACAGTTTCCAACTGTGGTATACTGGATCATTTTTTCATTTATTAAGTTCAGTGTTGCCAACCCAAACAAAGTATAATCAGCGATGATCCGAGCAGACCAAGCTGTCTAGCACCATACAATGTATCTGCATACTAATTTCCAAATTCCCTCACATTTCCAGAGAACTAATGGGATCATTTTCATTCTGTTACAGCAACTCAACAGTTACTGAATCACCATCTGTGTTTTCGTTAACCTGAATCAGATATGAATTCTGTTATTGCAAGGTAGAGCAGCTTGTTTAATGATTCTTAATCTTTTCTTTAATTAAATCATGCAGCCAACCTGAAAAATCTATCTTAATGCAAATTAGGAGCTTTTTTGGCATTCGCTTACAGTAATGCACTAATAAGGTTAATTTATGAAGGTTCTCTTCCAGTCTGTACAGATGATATTTGTTCACTGCATATTTTTAGCATATTGTCCCTTTTTGTAATATTTTAAGTAATAAAAACATACTTATTTTTCACTTACACAAATGAGAGATACTGTAAGCAGCACTCTGTTAAACAAAACTAAGTATGAAAAATATAAAGAATTCTATGTAAGAGGAGGATTCCTTTTACTGAATTTCAAGTGTTAATTCTCTGGAAATAACTGTCTCTAACCATGTTTAGGTTTTTAGGTATACAAGTGGAGAGAGGGCTGAATACGGTAATTAGACAAGGTATTCCCTTGGACTCTTTTTATTCTTTTGAATATGAGTTATTTGTATAAAAAGTTTAAAAAAATGGAATATTTCTATCTGAATTTATTGGTTATATAAGTATTATAAAGTGAATTTTAATAATCCCATGACATATTATTTTCTTAATAATTTCATCTTCAAGTAGGTAGAGTAATTAATATTTCTTATATGCTGAATTAAGTATAAACAGAGTCACAATTGTGGTGTAGATGATAAGAAAAGGGCAGAATGTAAAGAAATTACACATTGTAAGAACAGTGGGATTAAAATGTAATACATGGAAGAATAAGTATAATCATGATATTTTAATATTTACCATAGATTTTTCTTCATGATCTGGACTCTGATCATTATATTTTATAAAACTTGTCATTTTACTATTAAAACATATGATTAGTTACTGCGTTAGTTAATTTCAAATCTAGAGTTAATGTTTAATTGACTCAAACAGAAGATGGGTAAAGCAGAATAACAATCATTGGCATAGGTGTGTGTTTGGTAAGGTTAAAAATTTATTGGGAGCCACACTTGAAAAGTATGTTATGTATACAAATGTATACATCAAGATGCACATTTGAAGAAGGCATGATATTTGTTTTCAAACGCTTGAGAATTTGTTGGAAAGTTTTTGAGCTTTGGACCCACAATATTTTCTAATATGATACCAAACAAGATATAAGTATTTCCTTAAGTATCATTGTTGGCCTTGTGAGGCTTGGCCAGTTTGTACTATTTGTCTATCAGTAGATGATCATCCATAAAAGTGGACAAAGCTTTTAATAACTTCTCTTGCACATATCACTTGGAAATGCCCTATGGTAGAAATCTTTTAACTGATGAAGCAAAAAACTAAAGAGTATAATTTTTATATGGAACTCATTTTCTAGTTCCATGACATCTAGATTCAACTCTAAATGATTATCTGATTAAGTAACTAGGGAAATTATAACTTATCTTTTTATAAAATAACACAATATTGGTTATTTTCAAACACAATTTGTTAACTATATGGAAAAAAATTTTAAACGGTCAGTAGATTTTATTATAGAATTCTGAAGTATGAATATGTCATCCATCCCCCAAAGCACATGGAAGTACTGTAACAGATGAGTGCTTTGGCCTTAAAAAAGCAATAAATTGTGTATCACATTGCATTTGTCATGACCAGGCCCCTTAAGCTTTTCTTTTTTATGCATAATATAAATATATGCAGATCTTGACCTGTGGTTTTAAACCTCCTAGACTTTGAAAAGATAAAAACAAGCTGACAATTGAGGTAACGAATGTACTACTGCCTTTAAATTCCAAACTCCAGTATGGCTATTGGCTCTATTTATTATACCTCCAGGTAAAACTCAGTCCAGCAGGAAGTGAGACTGACAAAAAGCATCAGTCAGTTGGAGAATAGTTACATAGCTTAACTATAATTAAAATCAGAGCAAGCTATGTGTGTTCAACTGCCAGCAGAATGTCCGATAAAGTATTTCAAACACTTTGGGTCAGAGAGTAACAGATCTATAGGCATTAGAGATGTTCTTTGCATGAGTAGGATCTTTGTATTTGGAGCCCAGTGATAAAGAAATATTTTCACTGGCAAATTGTTAAATTATATTGCCTTTTCATTTCTTTGAGATAGAAACTATACAATACTGAATTATTACCTTTAGCAAAACTGCTATTTTAAGAATTTTAAACTAATATTGACTGCTGTCAGATCATTTCTAGATTTATTGACTTAAGAAGTAAATATAAACTGAGGTGAAGGCAAGGTCAGGTCAATATTTATCTTGCAAATCAATAGATTTTGATACTAACAAAAAGTAAAGCTCAATATATTTGCATGGTTGATAGAAAAAGGAAATATC